>JAVJIF010011580.1:0-180103 GCA_038442645.1 Agave tequilana
TCCTGTTCGGGCGTAAATAAGTCCCGGTACCTAGCGGTACGTTCCGGCTCAGCACCGGATACTCCTGAACCGTTGTCCGGGAATGTACGGGGCCCATCCGAAACAGGATTCATCGAACTTTATCAGTTTCCAAATAACTGGCTATATAAGTTGTGAGTGGAAGTATGTGGAATGGGACACATACTGAAGCTTGGAACTTAGGCGGCCCAAAATTATAATAAAGCTAACATGAAACTGTTGCATTGTTTTGTAACTCAGGTCGTATGCGCTTGGATTACGGTGACATGAGATAAAGGTATATAGATGAGGTTTTCCTTATTTGGATTATTCCTTCGATGTACTAGTCTCATGGAGCCGTGACCTAAGCTTGTACAATTGGTTTGCTCGTTAATCGGTTTTATTCGTTTTATCGGTTTTTATCGGTTTTATGTTAGCTTAGGAGATATCTGGTGTTGTCCTATCTACTCTACTTCTCATCTCTTTACCTGCTCTTATCTTATTATACAAGTGTATTCTCTACTGGAAGTCACCTGCTATATCTACTTGCTCCTGCATGCCTACCTATGCTCGCCACTTGGCTTTTGTATAACCACTCGCCTGGGGAGTTTCATCTGACTCCCCTGGATTCTCATGTCCAGGTCTTGGAGCTTGAAGCGTATGGATTCTCCCAGTTGCTGATCAGAGTGGCGCAGCGGTAGCGTGGATCTCCAGCAGACCGTTCAGAGCTCTATCCTTCCAGGCCCCTTGTGTGCCTCTCGAGTTTTCCTTTTGTAAACTCGTGAGTGCCCTTTTACTGTTCCTACATGTACATCCCTTGTATTCTCGCAATTGCGCATTCTGGTGATGTAATATTATTGTAATATCAGATCACCTCTGGTGATAACTTTGTAATTGTACTCATGTGTTGGAATGTATAATGCACCACTTGCTTCCGTACTCTGATTCTTGCCTGTACTGATGCTTAGCGTATATACGTGAGGGTATTTCTGACCTGCGTATATACGTTGCAGTAAACGTCTCCGTACCCGCAGGATCGGGCGTTACAGGGTGGTATCAGAGCCTAGGCTCTCGCATCCTCAGTACGTCCAGATGGCAAATTAATGGTAAAGAAATTTGTAACTGGAATACAAGAGTCCTGGTTATACATTCCAACTACAAGTGAGAGTTATCTATTCTTGATCACCTTTCCTTTGATTCCTAATCCCTCCTATCCTTCCCTGTTTTGGTTTTTCGTAGCCTTTATATTAACTTAAGATATGAATAGACTAGAAAGGTAGTGGCTGGTTCTGAATAAAGCTATGACGTGATCTCTTCGGACATCTCTATGAAGCTTGGTATTCTCTGGATTGATTCCGATCGAGTTATCTTTCAGAAGTCTGTACTCGGAATTCTCTACGGATACTCTATATTCTCAGTTATATCTTCAGAGTGATCGATGCCTGGTATTCGGAATTCCCAATTATTGGTCTTCTTTATTGTGCTCAGTATTATCAGGGTTTTCTTATCCTCAGTATTCTGGCTTATTCTCAGAAGCGACATTGAGTATGGAGCACAGCAGAAAGCAGAGCTGTGTTATCAGTCGGTATATTTGGCATCGTTCGAAGACTTATACAGCCGGAAGTGCAGAAGATTTCTATATTCTGGTTATTGATCAGTCAACTTGAGAGCCCTACCCATAGTGTTTCATATCTTAATTGGTATAAATTCCGCCCTTATCCTCTTTGTGTTCAATTTACCCCTTATCGAAATTGCGAGGACGCAATTTTTTGTAAGGTGGATGGATTGTAACACCCCGCTCCCGGAATACGTACTTAGTTGCGTATTCAGATTTCTCGACCATATTTTTCGATTTACTTCTTGTATTTGTTTTGTATTATGAATTATTTATATGATCGTTTTGTCTTGGATTTGGATTCGTGGACTCGGAGTCAGCCCTAGTCTGAACCGAGGGCCCGATCCTAGAGTATTGTTCGATCTGGACATTCTGGTATTCCGATTTGACCGATTTCAGTTTGAACATTGTTTCCAATATTCTAGATTTTCTGTGATTTTCTGGAATTTTCCTTGATAAGTTGAAAATCTCCAAAAACCGGTGTCGACCAATACCGCTGACCGATTCCCAGATTTTTAATTCACAAACGGTTTGGAATTCTAAAAGTGCCTTTAGACATTATTTCTTAAAATCACATTCCCTATCTAAATACTTTTCTGAGGATTTTATGAATTTATGAAAATTCCACCGGTGTCGGTATCGACCGGTATCGCCGGAAGATTCCAGGATTTTATTTTGAAAAACTACATTATATTTTTCGAATCCGATTTCACAAAACATCTTAGAATAATATTTGCTATTTTTGAGGATTTTTCGGAAGGATTCTGGAGCGGTCGATTTTCGCGGCCATATTATAATATTATTATTTATTCAATCTTGTCTTTTCTTCTCTTTCCTTTCCCTTCTCCCAACAACCCAGCAGCCCACTCCCTCACGTGGGCCGCGTCCCATCACCATCACCCCCCCTTTCATCAATCACTCCCCCATCATTACTTCCTTTTTCTTTTCTATTTCTTTTCCTTTCCTTTTTCTTTCTTTACTTCTCTTTACTTCCTCTTCTTCCTCTTCCTTGGTGACCACCGCACCTCACCAGCCCAACTCCGGCCAGCCACCTCCGACCCTCGTCGCGGCGAGGACTCCCCCAAACTCCGGCCAAGCTCCACCTCCTCCATCACCAACCACACAACTCCACCATCCTCCTCAAAAAACCATCACCACCTCTACCTTTCCTCTTCTTCTTCATCATCTCCACAACCAACCACCTCCATCACCATCTTCTCCACCCAAGCACCACCCCACAACCACCTACATCTTCTCCTCCTTCCATCACCTTCAATTCCTCCACCACCAACTCCAATCAACCACCAACACCACCAAATCACCAAACCCATTCACCACAAAAACCCAACTCTCTCCTTCCCCATTTCTCCTTGGGGTGGCCGGAGCCACCCCGGTCTGGGGCGCCGCCGGCGGTGGCCGGCGGTCGCGGGCAGCCAGGGGCCCACCTGGGCCCCTGTGCTCGGTTGAGAGGGGAGCAAAACTCCCTCTCTCTCTCTGCTGGAGGGGGGCAAAGCCCCCCTCTTTCCCTGCTGGAGGGGGCAACAGCCCCCCTCCTGTGTGCTGTTGGAGGGGGCAGGCGCCCCCTCCTTCTCTGCCGGCGGCCGGCGCCGCCCGGCGCCGCCGCCCGGCCGGCGACCTGGCCGGGCGCCCCCAAGGGGGCGCTGTGCGTGGATCCTGAGGGGGCAGAGCCCCCCTTGTTTTCTCTCTCCTGGGGCCCCCATTTTCTCTCAACCATTCTTCTCTCTCTCTCACTCTCTCTCTCTCACTCTCTCTCTCTCTCTCTCTCTCTCCCTTGGACACTCTCTCTCTCTCCTGGACTCTCTTCCTCTCTCTCCTCAACTCCCTGTCTCTCCTTGTGACTTGCCGACGCGGATCTTACCCCCGCGTATGAGCGACCTCTTTTAATGCGACCTTCGCGTTACTGTATCGTCATGACGCGAGGCAAACTCCCGCGTCTGTAATCTCCTCGTGCTAACGCGACGCGGACCCCACGACCGCGTCCGCGTTTCCCTCGTGCCCTGATTTGAACGCGGGTCTCGAACCCCGCGTTTGTGGTGTCTTCACAACGCGACTCCCGCGTTTGTGATTCCCGCGTCCGCGTTCTTCTCCGTTGGCAAGACTTAGGGCCGGTACCCTCCTTTTGGATTGGGGCCGAACATCCCTTCGTCGGGCACAACAAAGGAAGCACCTTTCCTCCCCTCTGTTTGTTTCCTAACGCGGATCTTAACCCCGCGTCTGGGCAATCCCTTGACGCGCTTCCCGCGTTTCTGCATTTGGCACGACGCAGAGCCTATCCCCGCGTCTGCTCTTTCCCGCGTCTGTTATTCCTGCGACGCGACTCCCGCGTCTGCGACCCTCGCGTCCCACTGTCAAGCCCGCGTCTCCCTGTGTCTCCTTCTCTCCCTATATTTATGTTATTATATTTATGGCGCGTGCGCGAGTTCCAGGGATTCCAGACTTTTCGGCTTTCCGGTGATTTAGGCGAGTGTTCTCACTCTCGCCTCCATTTGGGTTTTCCCGCTTCGTTGGGTCGATATGTATTCCATATCATGTATTTTGTATTGGGCTGAGTCCCTGTATTTGTGTATGGCCGAGTGCCAGTATCTGGACATGTATTACTCTGTGACGAATGCTTGTACTAGGGTAGTTTCATCCCTGTACATATACCATGCATATGATGTACTTGCTGCTTTATTACATGTGGTACTAACATTGCAGGTCTCTCAGCTTGCAGACTCCGGTCGCTCACTATCTCGGAAGAGAGGTGATTGGGACCGGCAGGTCTTCCCGTTATGCAGCCTCCGGTCACTCACTATCTCGAAAGAGAGGTGATTGGGGCCGGCAGGTCTCTCGGTATTCAGCCTCCGGTCACTCACTATCTCGAAAGAGAGGTGATTGGGGCCGGCAGTCTCTCGGTATTCAGCCTCCGGTTCCTCACTATCTCATCAGAGACGTGATTGGGACCGTCAGGTCTTTCGGCTTCGCCTGGTTATCATGACCAGCGTTCAGCGCTTTACCTCTAGAATCGTCTAGGCGGGATGCTGCCGGATTTCCTACTCGCACTTCAAGCCGAGTTGTTCCGGTAACCTTGCCAGACGCTCCAGGGATAAATCCTGTTTGCTGTCTGTATTCCAGCTTGCTCAGCTCCGCTTGGTTGTGCTCAGCTACTGCTTTACTACATGCTAATGCCTGTCTCCTGTTTATACTACTTGTCATTACATGATACCATTAACACATGTATATACCTGGCATGCTACTACCTGGCAAGACCCCTTGTTATGACATGACTTGTCACCAGACTACTATCAACCTTTTGACATGATTGGTTACCTGCCTCCTGTTATGCCTGTTATGTACCCCTGTCATATTAATACTTGACTCATGGTTATCACATTACGGGAATCCTGACCTGTTATCCTGAATGGAACTAAGTGCCACACAGCACAAAGTGCCACACCACTCGGTGGGGGCCACCTCTTGAATCTGTGGGGGCCACCTCTAGAATCCATTCCCCTCAGAGCAAAGTGCCACATGGAACAAAGTGCCACTCACATACGTGGTGGGGGCCACCTCTTGAATCTGTGGGGGCCACCTCTTGAATCTGTAGGGCCATCTCCTATTTGTACATGATAAATTATTATAAGACAACTTGCATCCGGTTTGGGGGAAACTGATGGGCCCTGATTAATCATGTTTATGGTGGTCTTATCGAGCTGCGCGTGGCCAAATACTTGGGGATCTCCTGGCGGCCACCAGGGATTCCGTGGGGTGTACTGGCACCCCTACTCCTGATTATTCCTGCCGGGTATGCACACGCCCTAGGCTCATTTCTATGGGATCTGCGATACTCTATTCCTGTTCGGGCGTAAATAAGTCCCGGTACCTAGCGGTACGTTCCGGCTCAGCACCGGATACTCCTGAACCGTTGTCCGGGCATGTACGGGGCCCATCCGAAACATGATTCATCGAACTTTATCAGTTTCCAAATAACTGGCTATATAAGTTGTGAGTGGAAGTATGTGGAATGGGACACATACTGAAGCTTGGAACTTAGGCGGCCCAAATTATAATAATAAGCTAACATGAAACTGTTGCATTGTTTTGTAACTCAGGTCGTATGCGTTTGGATTACGGTGACATGAGATAAAGGTATATAGATGAGGGTTTCCTTATTTGGATTATTCCTTCGAGGTACTAGTCTCATGGAGCCGTGACCTAAGCTTGTACAATTGGTTTTGCTCGTAATCGGTTTTATTCGGTTTTATCGGTTTTTATCGGTTTTATGTTAGCTTAGGAGATATCTGGTGTTGTCCTATCTACTCTACTTCTCATCTCTTTACCTGCTCTTATCTTATTATACCAAGTGTATTCTCTACTGGAAGTCACCTGCTATATCTACTTGCTCCTGCATGCCTACCTATGCTCGCCACTTGGCTTTTGTATCACCACTCGCCTGGGAGTTTCATCTGACTCCCCTGGATTCTCATGTCCAGGTCTTGGAGCTTGAAGCGTATGGATTCTCCCAGTTGCTGATCAGAGTGGCGCAGCGGTAGCGTGGATCTCCAGCAGACCGTTCAGAGCTCTATCCTTCCAGGCCCCTTGTGTGCCTCTCGAGTTTTCCTTTTGTAAACTCGTGAGTGCCCTTTTTACTGTTCCTACATGTACATCCCTTGTATTCTCGCAATTGCGCCATTCTGGTGATGTAATATTATTGTAATATCGGATCACCTCTGGTGATAACTTTGTAATTGTACTCATGTGTTGGAATGTATAATGCACACTTGCTTCCGTACTCTGATTCTTGCCTGTACTGATGCTTAGCGTATATACGTGAGGGTATTTCTGACCTGCGTATATACGTTGCAGTAACGTCTCCGTACCCGCAGGATCGGGGCGTTACAAAGGACGAACATGTTTGCACAGTTGGTGCATAGGCTAGTCGACTAATGGCCAATGGTAATCGACTAATGAAGAATTAGTTGACTAATTGCATCTCAGAAGTCGACTAATTGCGCAAACAGAAAGTGAGGACATCTCAGTAGTGTATAGTCGACTAATGAGTATGATTAGTCGACTAATAATTTAAATTAGTCGACTAATGACGCTGCTGGCAATTTTCTTTTGCGATTTTGATTGCAGTTTGAGTTGAACTCGAGTTTTTTTTTTTGAGGCGGTGTTGTTCGTATTTCTGGAGTTTGTATAGGACTAGGATGATCTTATGGTCTATAAATAACCCTTTGGAGTGGCTTTCAAAGATGTAGAGAACAAAAGAAAATCATGAGAGATTCATGAGAGAAGTTTTAGTTTTAAGGGTTCGCTGTTTTAGACGACCATCAAAGGGTTTGTAATCTTCTTAGCGAGAGGTGTTGAGTGTTTATTATTGTACTTCTCCAAAGTTTAATGAAGTTCTCCCCCTTCTCTCGTGGACATACACACAATCTATTTGATCGGTGGAACTACGTTAATTGTATATTAGCTTTCTCTACTTCAAAATATCTTATTTCTTCTTTAGTAGTTAAAAGTTAGGCCTTCGTTGGCTGAACAAAACGTGACGAACAACAATAAAAAGAACTTAAAAAATGTGATTTCATACAGTAAAAAAAATGAATTTAAACAGTAAAAACTTAACTTATCATTGTTCTAATGCTCCCAAGTGGTTAATTGCTTATTATCTATAATCTTGAATTAAGCAATGTATTTGAATTTTTATGCTTTAGAAGAGATGTACTTTTTTTAGGGTTTTTTAATCAATGGGTGTGTCTCTTAATAAATAAAAGGGATTAATTCATGGTGGTTGTCTTAATCGGGTGGGTGCATAATCTACCTGGAGGTTTAAATTTATAATGTATTATATTTTTAAGAGTATTTTAGTCTTTTTATTTAGAGTTATAATGATCTTTTAAAGATTTACAAATTTTAGTTGGTGTGTGAATCAATCTGTGAGTGCCAATATTCGAGCCGGGGACTATGATTTGCTTGGGAAAGATAGAAAAAAAGGGAAAAAGTTTTTTTTAAAGTAAGAAAAAAAAGTTTCTTCTTTTTTCTCCCTCTTAGTTGTACTCCTACTAAAAATATGTGAAGTCAAAAACTATGATCCCTAAATCTTTGTGCCATATGGAGCTCATCAGAGCGTCAAGGGACTGATAAACCGCACCCCTAAGTTTGTATGCTCGCGCCCCCAAATTCCAGGTTGGGCATCGGCCCGTGATTCTGGGCCAAACGGGTCGACTTGTGCCATCGGATTCAACAACAACCGTTGTCGGTGTAAGACCGTGGACACCTGGCATTTCTCTCGCCGGTCATCCTCTCAACCGATCCCAGTCTCTCCGAAAAGCAATCAACGACCCAAAAATCTCGTTTTTCTTCGTAATTTTGGATCAAATTTCTCCATTCGTTTTCTCAATTCCTCCTCTGTTCTCATCTCATCCGCATCTTTTGCGTTTCGAATCAGATTCGGGTTTTTCTTCGGCAGCAAATTACATGGCCACAAAATTAACTATTTACACTGCAGGTTTGCTAGGTTAAGGGTGGAGGTAAGGAAATGAAGAAGTGAGGAAGTGGTAATAGTTTCTTTTAGAATTTGGAAATTGGTTAGTAAGTTTTTTGGTATTTGAATGTTGTTGGGAAGTGTGATTTAGGAAAGTTATGTCTTTTCTGATATTTGGATGGTACTATGAAAGTGGAAGTGAAAAAGTTGACTACAAAATAATATTAAAATAAAAATTAACTAAAAAAATAAAAAATAGACTGTATTAGAATGCAAGTGAGATTTACATGATCAAAAATTAATTGTTTTGTGCCACAACTTATTACAAATGAGATTTACATGATCACAAAATTAATTGTAACACTCTGAAAGTGAGGAAATAGTTGTGTAAAAGAGAAAAGAGAAAAGGAAAAAAGTTTTCTTTTTTCCCTTTTGGTATTTGGATAGATAAGAAAGTGAGCAATTATACATCACCATTTTCTTACTTCTGCCCACTTCCTTGCAACTAAACATGCCCTGTAAGTAAACTACAAGTGTATTTTACGGCTTGCGGCTCCAACCAGACATCATAAATGATTTTATTGTAATTGCATTTTACCACTGACAGTCACCGACAAGAAAAAAAACACGCCCGAAAACTCCGGTAAGGTTAGCTTAATTCCAAAAAATTACCATGAACTCTAGTCCTTTCAAACAGTACCAGAAAACCTTTCAAAATTACAATAAATTTACCACAAATCTTGATTAACAAAGCTATCTCAAAAAGCCATAGTTTATGGAACATTTCAAAAAAAAAAATTGATAGTTTTCTTAAATCTGATAAAAAGACTATAGTATTTTTCTGAAGTACAAAAGTTGCAAACAGTCATATTTAGATTCGTATAAATTCTTTAGCCAAAAGCATGAATAGGGCAACGAGCAACGAGCAAAGTTTGGCAGCCCCCGGGACTACTTGAACATCATCAAATTTGATCTCAGCAGGCAAAAACTGCGAAATCAGTAGGGATTCATTTGCTTGAAGCTACTTAGAACTGAAAGAAACCCCTTCAAGGCAAATGATGCATGCAAAAACTCGATTACATGTGATTTGAAAATTTGCATGAAATTAGAAATGTAGGCTCGAGTTGAGCCACCAACTTGCATCTTCCCTCAAAATTAAAAAAAAATAACAAAGAAAGAAAAGGGAGGGAAAAAAAAAAAACTGAAGTCTGCTCACAAGCTTCATATGGATGAAAGATCCTCGTACACGGATCTGATCCCTGGCCTCTCAGAGACTGGCCGGATACATCTCAAAGCTATCCCCAGCATCTCCTTCATTCCCTTGGAGGCTGCTGGATTCGCAGCGATCTCAGCGGCCAATGCTGGATCGAAGCAGTCTGAACTTCTGCCTTCGGCCACCCTCAGCCTCACCCAGTCAGTGAGATCAACTCCCCCTTCCTCGACTGAAACCACATCGCCCGCACACCTCCCTGTCAGAAGCTCAAGTAGAACGACTCCAAAGGCATAGACATCGGACTTGAAGGATGGAGATGGCTTCTTCGATGAAGCCAGCTCAGGTGCACGGTACCCAAGGACCCCTGAGTCGAGAATCTGCTCGATGGTGCCTGACTGAGTCATGAGGCGGTGGAGACAATAGTCAGCAACACGAGCATTAAGGTCCAATCCATCGAGGAGTACGTTAGTAGCCTTGAGATTGCCGTGGGGTACAGCACGGTCAAAGTGCAGGTAGTTGAGGCCACGTGCGACATCAACGGCGATCTTGAGCCGCTGGGCCCAAGTTAGCGGCGGACCCCTCCTTCCAGGCCGATCTGGTAAGTGAATGGGATCAGAAAGAGAACTAGCATTTTGAAGAACCGATTTCTTCTATAAGGGGCCATTTGTTTCGCGTAAAACTCCGTAATTCGTAAATGACTTACTATCCAGTTACAACTACGGCGTTTGTTTGGACTATAATTCGTAAAACACTTACGTAACTCAACTAACACTCACTTGCAACCCAGTTACCACTCACTTACAGCCCAGTTACAGTTAATTTTGTGGTCATAAAATTTGTAATATTTTTTTATATTAATATTAAAATTTTTTAATATTTAATTTTTTAATATTTATTTGCAGTATTAAAACTTTTAAAATCACCAAATAGTTAATTTTGTGGTCAACTTTTTCACTTACGACTTATACATTATGACAACCAAACACCGTAAAGTACAATACACTTTCCCACTTTACAATTTTATATTACCAACCAAACACCGTAAAATTTACATACATGTAACTCATTTACAATTGTAAAAGACTTTACCAATTACAACTACGAATTACGGTCAGTTACGACAACCAAACAGACCCTAAGAGTTTCCTTGAAACAATGTATTGGCTTAACAAAAATGCAAAAAGAAGTCTTTTTTTTCCTCTGTCGCAATTGGCTAAATAGAAGTGTCACAGCAAGAGGTGGAAAAATATTTCACATCGAATCATGACAAAATACTGCTAAACAAATCAACGTGAAAATTTCTTCTAGATATGAATCAGACAGAATGTTCAAAAAGTACAATTCATGCAGCACAACACATAAAGACAATGCTTGACCAACTTTTAACAAAAAAGATAAAAGCCAAAAATAATTAACTAATGTTCACAATGTGGCTTTTATGTTAATGTTCTTCTTTTGTCCTACCAATATTCTATTCTAAGCCAAAATATAACAAGATCAAGATGGATCAAGAAGCCATTCAGTGGATGTATAGAAATTTAATAGGCTGTGATAAGGGTGCGAACGCCAATATCGACTTGAGAATTCAACCATAAACTTTAAAAAATTTTGATTCACACTTCAGCTATTATTTTGCATCAAGATTTGTGCACAGCTTACTACTTGCTACCACTTTTTCAAGCATAGCAGAAACAGTTGAAGCGGGCGGAATCAGCCATCAGGTATGAATCTCATAACACATCAACAGCATAACCCATCAAGATAGTGTTAGAGACCACCACTCAGTCCAACTCATGAAACAGGCATGAATTCTGGTGTATAACTTCTAGGTCTATTAGGTTTTCCTCCTGAAGAAATCCAAAGTAGATCCTATCCAATTTCAACCATTTATCAAAGGATAAACAGTAGAGCCAAAAGAAGATTTCTGGGCAAATACACAGCATATATATGCAACCCCAAAGACCTCCACAGATAGCAGATGTTATTGAAAAGTTTGTGTGTTTGTTCTTTTTAAAAGAAAAAACTAACAAGTCAGAAGGTAAAATTGAAAGAAGCAAATTCAGAAGACATGAGGACTCACCATAAAGAAAGCTTGCCAGACTTCCAGGAGAAATGTAATCTGATAAAATTAGCTTTTCATGCTGGGTAGGGCCCCAGTAATATCCACGCAACCCTACACATTTGGATGTCTGATGTTTGCAAATTTCTTTGCCTCCTTCGAAAATTCTTTCTTCTGCTTTGCTACCCCTTCCCTTAGCCACTTCACCGTCAAGAATACACCATTATCCAGAGTTGCCCGATATGATGTCCCAGCGCTGCTTCTCCCTAACACCTCGGCTGGAGCCCGAGATAACTCTTCAGGGGTTAAGGTAATTGTCTCGTCCAAGAAATGCAAGTCCCCTGCTAGCCGATCCAGAGACCTCACATCTAACCTTGCTAGGCCTTCCTCTGCGTAAGACTCACCAGACTCTGGTGACCATGAGAAACGGCCGTTCTTGGATGGTGAAAATCCAGCAACTGCTGTCATCTTCTCTTCTGAGCCAACTATCTCAGAGGTGGAACCTTTCCGGGGAGCAGCCAATAAGTCTTCTGCTGACACCACTAATGACCCACCAGCATCCGGCTTTTTACTCCAGCAGTCCCCTGTAAGGTCCTTCTTTCTAGGTTCTTGTCCGTGACCTTCTCCGACAAAGACCTTCTTGAGATTTTCTTGTAGTGCACTAAAATGGCCAAAAGGATTAGAATCACAAAAGCAACAACACATGCTGCTATAATTGCTACTTTTATAGAGGTCTTCAAGTGCTTGTGGCCTGGATTTCCAGATGAAGAAGTACCAGTACCAGGGGGACCAACGGGGGACTCTAACCTAGAATTACCTGGGTGGAAAGAGGAATCTGGAAACTTCTGCAGGTTAGCAGGAATCGTTCCAGATAGATCATTATAGGATGCATTGAAGGCTATTAGTGTGTCAGGCAATGTAGTGGGCAAAGGGCCAGTGAAATGGTTTTGGGATATATCAAGGGAAGTAAGGTATTTGAGATTGGTAACAGCTGGTGGCAAGGGGCCAGAGAAATTGTTTGCAGAAATGTCAAGCGCTTGGAGACGTGTTAAGGAGGCAAGATCCTCAGGAAAACTTCCATTGAAACAGTTGCCAGAGAGACTGATAACCTGAAGATTGGACCTGCTGGCTGAGGAGGGGGAGAACACAATACTGCCAGAAAGTAAATTGTTCTCAAGATGAAGTTCTTGTAATGTGGATGATGTTAGCAAGTCTGACAGTATAGGGCCACCAAATTGGTTAGAACTAAGATCAAGAATAGTTAACTTAGGATACTGCATGAGAACCTTTGGAAGAGTGCTTGAGAGATCATTGTGGGAAAGGTTCAGGTAGTTAAGCCGCAAAAACTGTGAGGTCTCTTCTGGAATTGGTCCTGTCAACTGATTCTGACTAAGGTCAATGTATTCAAGGTCATTTCCCCATTTTGCAATCACAGAGAGATTTCCAGATAACTGGTTTTTTGATAGGTCTAACACTGTGCAGCTCCCTGTAAGTAACGGAAGATCCCGGAGATTGCATTTGAAGAGAGATTAAGGACTTGCACAGTTGTTGATGTGATCAAACCAATGTGTCCTGTGGAATGAACAGAAGTATACAGATGAAAGCCAAAAGAATCAACCCCCCCCCCCCCCCCCCCCCCAAAAAAAAAAAATAACAATAATAATAATATAAAAACAATTTTACAATTTCTAGTTGCAAGAAACAAGCAGTTTCTAGATGGGATCATGTCATGGGCTCACCGCTGATGTTATTCAGCTTTTGCCACACCCCCCACCCCCCAACACACACACACACACACACACAAAACCCATCTTCTTTCATTAAGCTGTAGTAAGACTAACTGCCTTTCGGTAGAAATATGTGTACTCTATACTGTTCCCCTAAAAATGTCACTAGTGTTTAACCCAATTAAACATTATCCCCTCCTACAACCTCCTCCACAAAAAGAAAAAGGAAAAGTGGTAGCACTTGCTCCTATGGTTAGTCAGAAAAAAGAACAATGATAATAAAATCAGAGAAGAAAGGAATATAATAAACTATATCTCTTCTCTTTATGATTATTTTGTAAGCTTCAGTAAGATACAGGGCCTTGGATATGATCCCTTATGCTCTGGTTGATAATATCCAGAAAGGGAATGAACGGTAGAAAACGTAAACAGAGAAGCTAAAAGAACTCAAGCACAAAAGGAGTAACCAATTTGTATGCACGTGTGCTGAAACTGTTAAAATATAGGCCACCACAATGTATATTCAGTGGTGTACTCACTAAATTTCCAAAATCACCAATATTTTTCTTTCAGACCTATTAATTGCTCCAAACTTTAACAGAACAGACAACGCTACCACATGCAGAACAGAATATGTTGACAAAAAGATGGCCAGTTGACTAGTCCCAGAGAATTTTTAAATCTTAATAGAATTCAATCTATAGTCATCCAAAGGTATGCATTCAAATTTTAAGTTTAATTTATATGATCTAGATTTTTTCTTTACCTTACAACTACCTCGCACATTAGAAGAGGTAGATTTTAGGTAAACTTTCCACTTTTGCTTCAGCTTTAAAATTTATCAATTCAATTTTCTCCACGGGATGTTGAGGCTACTGAGCCTCTCTGTACTCCATTATATTTGCCATAATCCCTTTCGGACTCGGCTGCAACCTACTGTCTCAAAGACGTACCACAAATTTCTGCAGCTGAAGTAAAAGAGAGGAAATGGACTTCACATCTTCACTTACCACCATCAAGATTTTAATACCTCTTGAGATTTCATATCTCTAGTTACATCCTTGCTTTTTCTAATCATTGCCTATTCCAAATGATACTTCCTTTGCTTACTTTCATATATATGGTAGATACGAATATCATCATGTAATCTTTCTTGTTACCAAGATTATATGAAACTATCTCTACCAGATTGCACATGTCCACACCAATTCCCCGGCAAGCAACCATGTTTTATTACTATTGGCAAAGCCACCAAAATGAATAATCAACTTCTTCAGCTTTTTAGAAGTTACAAAATGTTCATGAAATATATTTGAGAAAATAAAAGAGAGATGTTGTGCTTGAAAATTTATGTACAGGAAGAGATAATACATCTATTCTGCAGTTAAGTTTGAAATTACCAGATCTATTAAGTTGAGTACATTGATACTAGTTTCATAGCGGTCCACAGTCCATTGAAAGCAGCATGATTGACTATAGCGGTAAATGCATTTTTGCACAAACAAATTATTTCTCAAATCAAATCCTTGTTAAAATTTTACTACTACATGATTATCAGTTTTCTGACTACATAGAGCAACCCAAAGGCTAGTTCATGATCCTTACTAAAATTTTATCACTACATTACGTATGAAAGCACATGATGGATGTAAGAAATCTCTATAATTGAAGTTGGAATCTATCTTTTGCTCATAGATCACATACCTGAGAGATTGTTTCCACTCAAATCCAATTCACTTAATACCAGAGAATCTCCTTTCAGAAGCCCATTTGGCAAAAATCCATCGAACCCATTGTTCCCAAGCCTCAAAACTTCAAGATCATACACATAATCAAAACCTGGCAGCGGCCCTGACAGCTGATTATAGCTCAAATCCAACACCTTCAAACTCCCGAAAGTAGAAATTTCTCCTCCATCAATCAGTGAGCCAGTCAACTGGTTGTTGCTGAGATTCAAATACTTAAGGGTCTCCGGTACTTCAGCCAAAAACTTCAACTCCTTTGGGTTCGAAGACTTGAGTAAATTCCCACTCAAATCAACATGAACAGCCTTCGAGTTCATCAGAAAACTCCAATTAATACTCCCATCCAATTGATTCCAACTTAGATCAAGGAACTCAAGGCTCACAACATCGTCAAGCCCGGCTGGGATGTCCTTTGAGAGTGCATTGAAAGACAAATTCAAAGAGACCAAGCTCTTCAAACTCTTCAATGCCAAAGGCAACGGCCCTGACAAAGAGTTCCTACTTAAATCAAGAGACTGAATAGAAGCAAGCCTGCCAATAGAATCAGGTATGGAACCGGAGAAATTATTCCTGAGAGTGACAGATTCTGAAGGCTCCGAAAATCCCCAATACCATCTGGGATCTTTCCAAAGAACAGATTATTGGAAATATCAAGAGACTTCAAGCTCTGAAACCCTTCAAAATTATCGGGCAGCTTTCCAGTGAGATTGTTGTTGTGCATTGAGAGCTTAAAGAGCATAGAAAGGTTAGAAAACACTGAGAGATCAGCTGTACCACTGATTCCATGGTTATCGAGAATGATGGCAGCAACATTGCCACCATTGCAGACAATGCCATTCCAAGACGAAGGGCAGCCATTGAAAACAATGGACCCTTCATTCCAAGAGTCGGAAATATAGCCAGTTGGGTCATGGGTTATGCCCTTCTTAAAGGCGAGAAGGGCTGAAATATCAGAAGAAGGGAGCTGAGATGAGGTCGGAATTAGACAGAAGAAGAGAAAGCAAACAGATTGAAGATTTTCATTTCTAAATTGTTCGAGAAAAAGAGAAAATTATAGAGAGAAAAAGGAGAGCTTTAAATCAAACCCAAAATGCTGGTAAAGATCTTACCATACAAAGAGAGCTTCTCCTTCCCTTCAATAAAACACCTAGCACAATGCAGACATTTTCAACAAAGTGTTGATAAAGGTGAGAGCTTTTTCAAGGAAATCCTAAATGGCAACTTAATCTTACAAGTCTAATCTTTAAAAGCCCCAACATTCGCTTCAGAGAAGCTGATTAAAAAAAAACAAACAAACAGAAAGAGCGAAACTTTGTTTAAAAACCGATTAAAAAGAAATATGAGAGCTTTTCCCCCAAAGATTCGGTCTTTAAGCAACTAAAGACCGTGACTTTTCCAGTAAAACCTCAAACCCCGTTCAAAAGAAGAGACTTTTTCTGAGATCTGAGACTAAACACGCTACAAAATGTGGGATTTTGAGGAGAAATCCAAAAGATTTGGTGATGGCGATGGATGGGATTTCGGTAAGGGGGCAACAACTCAACCGCTTCAAATCAAGAGCTCTCTAAGTTTCAGTTCGATGTATTCAATGGAGGCGGGCCCCAGCCAACATTCCCCGCAACAATGAGGAAGAAGATGGAGAGCAAGAAGAAGAAAAACCCTAGGATTTCTACAGAAAGAAAGAAACCCAAACCCTAAAAAAAGTGGTACCCGCAGCTGCTTTCTTCAGGAGTGGCGTGAAGGGAGCATGGGGGAGCGCGCTGATTCTTGTGTTTTTTTAGCAGGTGGATTCGTTTGTTAGCGGAGAAGAGTGGGATTCAGTTTTTAGTCTTACCCGCCAAAAAGCGGTTTTCCTCGCGGACCCCAACTATTTTTATATTCCGTTTGAGAACAAACAAAAGGATGTTATAAATACACGCTTTTTGCAATAAAAAATAAATGAGACTTTTGCCTGAGATTCTATATGAAAATTCAGAAATTAAAATTTTATTCTCTGTATTCCTTTAGAAACTTAGGTTTTTTCACCGTTTATTCGTGAAGTCAAAAGGGCGTGAATGAATTGAATTATAATAATTTAATGTTATAAGATAACACTTTTGTACAGATATTTTCTCCCCATCTCCTTTGATGTTAAAAAGGAAAATGCTTCTGTGGTTGGGTATTCTAAGAATGCTCTTGTGATGCAGTTCTGAGATTTGGCTCGCCCAGAGAATATTTTTTTTTTTAATTCATTGAGTTAGAAAAAGTACCTATCTATCAAAAGGGAAAAAAGAAAAATATTTTGAGCATCAAAACGTTGATGAAAAATATGTTGACTTTTACTTTGACATCCCATCCCCCCCCCCCCCCCCCCCCCACCAACCCCATCTTCCTTTTACAAACAAATAAGTTGTGGATGTGAACTCAGATTCTCGAGAGATTTTATCGCTATGTTCCTTTTTTCACATAAAAAAAACATCGGGCTTAATTTTGAATTTGAGACTGTTTATAATTTAATATCATGTTGTTACTATTGAACCAGGTCTGTTTAGTCACCATTGTAGTTTAATAACACTTGCATTATATTGCTTCCTCTACTTCAGATGTTATGTAGAAGGGACCTAAAATCCTATTAAGAATACTTACCGCGTGAACAAGTGCTTTAATGTCCCACAAGTAAAAGTATAAAAATCCAGCTACAAAGATTTGATTGGTTGGTTAGAATATTGCAATTGTTCTAGTAAAAATCTAGAAAAAAAATATTTTATAGAAAGTATTCTTATAAGTTCTTAGGCTCAAAGAAGCCATTCTCATATTCACATACATAAATGAATTTTATTGATCCATTTTTATTATATTCGAGACATTTATATGCTTAAAATATCTATTCCAGGTTGGATTACAAGAAATTTGCATAGATGTTTGGTTATGCAATATTTATTTTTATCAATTTACTTATCATTTATTGTTAAGCCAACATAAGCAATTTGATGAACTTAATAGTTTTCTATAAGAGTCAATGTAATATAGTGATAAAATATTTTTGTAGCGGACAAGCAGTTAAGAGTTCAGATTCCTCTTTCATTACAAGATCTCAAAAAACAAAAATGTAGATTTGTTAATGAAAGGGGGCCTGTGGGTGGTAGGTTCAAAACCTAAAAAATAAGGTCTAAAAAAAAGAGAAAAGGGAAAAAGAGTAAATAAGCAGGCCCAGATTGTGAATTTATTGAATTGTTATGTAAATTAACATCAAATACCTCATGTTGGGCATTGTCAGAGAACAGAGGAGTGCACCTAGAAATCTGCGGGGTATATATATATCTCAGTATCTTTAATAAGAAGCTCTCGTGAGTAGCAGAAGGGCGAGAGTGCCTACATGGCAGTGGGCCCCAACGGTCAGATCATGAGCTTATTTTGACCAGCATAGGATTCCCTAGCTCCAGAAAAGGTCAAACAACACGAGAATGATTTGCCATGTGAATGGCCTGAAACCAAGAAGCAGAGAGAGTAAATTTTTTTATTTATTAAAATCACAAGAAGAGATGAACTGTTGACTAGGAGGTTTGCACGTCCCAAACTCTAGACGTTGCATAATAAACTTCCGTTCAATAACAGAGAAACTCATTTTAGGAGTGTTTGTCTCACGTAAAAAATTATAAAAGACTGTAATTTATAAATACCTTACAGTTCAATTATAACTATAGTATTTATTTGAATCATAATTTATAAAAAATTTACACAACTTAATTATCATTCACTTACAACTCATTTAATTTTATAATTATATAAATTATATTATTTTTTATATTAATATTAATCTTTTAATATTAATATTTTTAGTATTTATTTCTAAAATTTAAATTTTTTAAATCACAAAATAGTTAATTTTGTGATCTAACTTTTTCATTTATGACTTACACATCACGCCAAACATAATACACTCTCTCACTTACAACTTTATATTTCCAATCAAACACCGTAAAAGTTACATACATGTAACTCATTTACAATTGTAAAAAAGTTATCAATTATCACTTACGAATTACAGCTAATTACGACAACCAACTAGATCCTAGATGGATTAGTTTTCTTTGAAAGTCTGCCACATATTTTCTCCCTATAGGTGGTGTCAGTTCGATAAAGTGTTAGGAGTTTAATCCTTCTTTAATCGCTAAACAACTGAATGACACCAATGAGTTCATCAGTCTTTATAAATGGATTTACTCAAGTTAATTTATCTCCCGTATAAAAGGAAGTTAACAAATCTGTCTCTCGGCTCATGATTAAAATTTAGGAAAATTGTCTTTAGCCTCTTGAAAAAAAGATCTCTGTCCCAAAAATCTTCTGTTATTTCAAACTGTGCCAAGAACCTTTTTCACCAACTTTCATGTATGTTTATCTGAGTTGACTTTAGGAAATATTTCCCGATAAAAAACAACACGGCTATATTGTATATTTGTAACGCCGATCCTGCTCTGAGTTGACTAACGCAGTACGTGTGATGTATATTTAATGCTCGTCATGTGCTGCTCATTGACGATTTCTAGTTTATCCACCGTTCTCTATTATTTATCCACCTCAGATTGGCTGAACGTATTGATAAAGAGAATTTTAGTAGAGATCTTTCATTGCAGGAGTCCTGCATTTAATGATCTGAAGTACAAATGTCGGCTGTTTTTTTGTTGAGTGCACAGATTCATTATTTGGGTAATTTTTTCATATCGTTTTAGCAAGAAAATTTATTGCTAATGTGGTCATTATGGAGTGAAAAAGGTATAAACTCAAAAACTGTCCACCTATAGCATCGAATTTGTCCACCTAGTGTTAAAAAATATGCAAGCTTAAAAATTTTCCAGTTGTAGCATCAAATTTGTCCACCTGATGTAGAAAAAGATGCAAACTCATAAAATGTTTGTCTATTGCATCGAATTTGTTCTACATGCATCTGTCTGATAGGATTTTCTTTAAGCAAAACGTTGAATAATGTGAGATTTGTGTAGTTCAAAGTTTTAATAGCATTTAATGTTGTATTACTGGTCTTAGATATTTAATATGCTTATTTTACAAAAATGGTCTATTTTTTGTATAATATTAAATTAGAAATCAATTATTATTATTATTATACAATTATTATTATTATTCATAAATCAAATTAGCCATCATTTAAACCTTGCCCATTTGAGTTTCAGTGGCCCAAATCTTGGTTATCTGAATCCAAGGCTGACTTACTACTGAGAATCTACCTGAATCAATATGTCTAAATCGATGAGATTTTTTTTTTTAAAAGAAAGGTCCAAATAGAATAGTTGTTATTGCCTTCTTGGTTCATGACATGAGTGTTTGCTAAATTATTGATCTATATTTAGAAGGAAAAAAAATAAAAGAAAAAAGAAAAGAAAAACTGATCTCTCATAATTCTAATTGCATGTTACTAGTACTCGCGAAGTTGGTAGTTTGAAGCTAAATTCAAAATACCAGAAAGCAGAAGAAGAATGTTGAGATGTACATGTAGAAAGAGGGGCCCACACATGGCTAGAGTGAAGAATTACCTGCAATGAATGAACTCAGACAGTGCCAGAGGGCATCCATCAAAACTAAAGACCACCAATTAATTTGGCACAATTTGTTAAATTCTTGCCAAGACAAGATCTCAACAATCTCTGATTGACCTTCATCTTCTGCCTCCTATTTGCAACTTGGATATGATGATAATGATGTACAATCCAATCCAATGAAGTCCTCCACTGGATTCCTAAGCCAAAACCCTTTGTGTTGTGTTGTTTCTATAGCAACTGGATAATTATAGAAGATCATTATGAATCTAAAAGGCCTGAGAGTAGAAAATTCTAAGGTTTTAGAAATGGCAAGTGGTGGCCTTCAGCAATAATCAATGAAGTTGGTTTTTTGCAAAGGCTAGCAAGGTTGGAGAGCCTAACCCAATGAAAGGAGAGGAGAAGACAAGGGCTGAAAGTGTCATGATCCATTCTTTCAGACATTAGGGTGTCAAAGGGAGTATAATTCTTGGGACCTGTCATGAAATGATGGGAGAAAAACACCAAAAGGCTACGCCAAATGAGCCTGGTTTAGTCATCAACATTTCCTTTTTCTAACAAAATCTCGAAAAAAATATTAAATGAATTTAAATACAGGAGGGCACTGTTGCAAGTTAGTTATGAAATAATTAAGGTTCACAATGTACAGAGGAAAATTGCAATTCAAAGTTCCATTGAGATATGTGCTCACTGATTATAATCTGTTACTTTCTTTTCCTTTTGTAAGAGTTTAATTTCTTCTCTTTTTTCTTCTCTCCGCTTTCTGCTAAGAAAAAGAAAGTATATCCATATATTGAAGACGTATTTGATGCTCGAAAAGATGATAGGTAGTTACCAAATACTTCTGTAATGTTAATTTCCAGCGACTTTAAAAGTATATATAGACAAATCAAAGATGTATAAGAAATTCACCCAAACTAAGAAACTCAAAAAATCTAAAATTAGCGTGAATTATATATTCATCATATTTATTTATTTAACTTCAACATAGATGCATTATAATTTGTCCACTTTTTCAATAAAAACTACAATTACTCTAGTTGTTAGTAATTTGTGTAACTTGAAAATCATTTATGTTGTCTATGTTACGTGTTTTTTTATTATTTCAATATCACCACACGCTGCATATAATCTTATTGATATATCCATGACTTGGCCATATCTTGAATTTCTTAAACTTGACACGCTCATATATCTGAATCATATTTGTATCCCATATCACGATGTCTCCTTGTGGTTGTAGTGATCAAATTTTGATTTTCTTCAGGATCGCGATACGTATTCCAGCTCATCAGGAGCATCCTAACTAAGCGGCAAACTTGTCGTACCGATAGACTCATTGCGAGCCCAAGAAGAAAGTCCGAGCACCTTCACGAAACCGCTCCTCTTTTCAAAAACACTCAGCTGTTTCTGATGCCGCACCTCCTTCCAAGGACACCTCCGTCCCGAGAACTCTAAGTGTCCCGAGGTTCACTCTTTTTCAGAGACTTCCGCTGTGAGCAATACAACTACAACAACCCCTCTCCTTGATTCTCGCCTTCAGTTACGCAGTCTGACTTCTCCACGATCATAATGTCCTGCACAGTTATGCACTGAGAGATTTTTTGGCAGGCGATCCCAACAATCAAGCGCCCACAATCGCAGCAGTTATAACAATTTCGCACGTGAAGATTATGACAGTTACGTCCATCTTGCCATCGTTCCATCCGCCATAGGCCAATAATTCAATACAAATAGACCTTCCCCTTGAACAAAAGAGATGTGATCTAAGAGATTGTAATTAGAGTAAAACTCTATAAAATTCACTGTAACTTCTTGACGATAGTGAATTCTCTCTCATCCCTGTGATTTTTTCTCAACTTGAATTTTCATGTAAAAATTTCTTGTCTTGCTTGCTTTTTGTGTTAAAATTTTTATCAGCTTTAGATAATCCAGATCCTCTCAACTCAAGTGGTATGAGATTAACCATTCAATCAATCGTATCGGAAAACTCCCAACACAGTGATGTACACGCATGTGCTGACCTCGCATCCAGAACACTCCACTCACTCCTATTCTCCTCCCAAAAGTTACCAGTGCCATGGCTGTGGAGCTGAAGGATGAGGGTGCACCACCTGTCAACGTAACTGTTGCGCGCGGATGACAACACCCCCAAAAGGATCTCACAAATCTCCAAGCACAGAGAATAAACCCAAACAGCACAAATAATCACCAGAAGAAAAGAACAAACTCAAACACACGATCTAACGAGGTTCGGCCTCAACGCCTACGTCCTCGGGGCAATCAGAGAGAGATTTAATTGCTATGGAAGAAGATTACAATGGCTAGCAGCCTCTTTGAATGCAAGAGAGCTCCAGCCTTTTCCTTTTCGCAGATCTTCTACAAGATGTAAACCCTAGAAACCAACAACAGCCTTAAATACATAGATTTTCGAATCAGCAGATTTCCGCCGAAACCCGACTGTCGGTCGACCGGCCAGTCGACTGACCTCCTCTCCGGTCGACCGGTCCTGTCGACCGAAATTAACAGAGAGTTTGGCTCTTACAGTCAGGGTATTTCGGTCGACCGGCCGGTCGGCCGCCTAAGACCCTGTGCATGCTGTGCATGTCGGTCGACCGACCCGCCTATTTTTCTGCTGCTGCTGCTATTTCCTTCTGTTGTTCCCTTCGTCTTCGTCGTCGACTTCCTCGGCGATCACTCGACGACCCCTCGACGATCCTTATCAACTTCCCCATCAGTAAACTCTCTCTTTCCAACAGTAACCACTCTCCAACTATAGTTTCCGCCTGTGCATTTGCAAGAAGCACAACAACACTGAGAAAGATCAAATGGCAGCTAGTGCTACTGCTTTTGTTATGTCTTCATTCTTAGTGAAACCATCATCTTCTCCATTCATGGAGAGATCTGCACAGGCCAAGGCCCTGCCATCTCTGGCAAGATCAGCTTCTTCTCTTTAGGGTTGAGGCCAGTGGTTCGTGTGTTGCACATGCTTATTTCCATCAACTTTGTGCATTATACATATAACGCATGCGCGTATGAATTTTTGTTCAATATGCATACATACTTTTATATGCATGCACGTACAGGGAGAGAATTGCTTAGCCCTGGTGATGGGAGTTTACTCTACGTGCGTGATATCAAAAGCCAATTCTTTAATTCTCTTTTAAATTTTTTAAAAACTCAGGCAGGGGATCAAATGAAATATTAAGACGTCGTGTAGGAGAAAGTATTCATCAAGTGACATGGCACGGCAAGCAGGGGGAGGGATAGATTGCTTTCTAATTTATGTGCACTAGTTGTCCGAAGTAAAAGCACTGGTCCTCAATATGTATTGAGTTCTAATACTTACAGAGTGCAATATTATCTCATGGATGCACATGATAGTTTCACTGATGACTAAAATTTACATGCAATTCGTAAGAACTAATGGAGGGTTGAGCTTGAAGGATGCTGTAATTGATGCATCTGGAAGAAAGGGCAAGGTAAGGAAAAAGAAAAAAGAAAAAGAACAAGAACAAGAAGAAGAAAACTTCATCCTGTTGATTCTTTTCTTTTTATTACTGTTGATATATGAAGAACAACAAGTTGCACCTACAACAACAACAACAACAACTAAGCCATTTGTCCCAAGTATTTGGGGTAGGCTACATGAACCAAAAGATAATTACGCTGCATCGGGCACATGGATCAGCTTTCTCTACTCATTCCTATCAAGCAATATTCCTTCACTAAGACCTTTAGCCTCTATATCTTGTCGTATTACCCCCATCCATGTTTTCTTCGATCTCCCATGCGCTCTTTTAACTTGCCCTAAATTGATATGCTCTCGTCGGACTGGCGCATCTGTAGGTCTACATCGCACATGACTAAACCATCGTAGGCGGTTTTCTCTCATCTTCTCTTCCATAGAGGCTACACCTATCTCAGTACGAATATTCTCATTTCTCACCTTATCTCTCCGCGTGTTATCACACATCCAACGAAGCATGCGCATCTCTGCGACACTCATCTTCTGGGCATGATGTCTCTTTATAACTCAACATTTTGTGTCATATAACAAATTCTCAAAAATTTGCAATAAACGCAGCAAATCCTCAATCCCCCAGCTATTAAAAGTTCAGTCAGACTTGAGTTCTAAGATCTGTACAGGATTAAAAGTGTCAGCAGATTCTCAGAAAAGATTTTGCATTTTCTTTTGATTATAGAATGCACAGTTAAGGTAATGTTCTCTTCAATTATCAAATTATTCTAGTACCTACAATTCAACAATCTCTACAAGCAGCAGAAACAAAGGATTACAAGCATCAGACAACGATGAAACTAATTTAACCAAATAAAATATCAAATTTGAGCAAAACAAAGCTCAAGTTCAAAGAGAAACCAAACTCTAGTTCTTAGTTCAGGTAGAAAAGCACCAGAGAAAGGCAATTTTGCTTATACAATTTGTGGAAAGGTATACATGTTCTCTATTAAAAATTCAAATTAAAAAAAAAGAATCTGCTCATATCAAAATTCAAGCAAAAATGCAACAACCTCAAAATGAATATGCTAGTAATCCACAACAGATGTATTTAGCGAGCCCCTCACACTAAAGTTTAGGGGATTTTCTACAATTTGACCAAAAATTACCCAAAATTAGCAGGAAAACCCTGATTTCACGAACAAATGAGAAACCTAACTCTCGAAATCGAATCGCGATAATGATTCACAAAAGAAGATCAGATCCAAAACCCTAATTTGAGATTTGAGAGGAGGGTTACCTGAGTTCTTGGAAACAAACAAAGAGGGAGGAAGATTCCTTGTCAAGGCGGTAAAATTTGACCGCGTAACGAGGGGGCGCGACTTGCTGTATTTATAGAGTAAATGCGACGGAATCACATGGGCCGTTTGTTTTGCGTAAAACTCTTCGTAAATGACTTGCTACTCAGTTACAATTATGACATTTATTTGAACCGTAAATCGTAAAAGACTTACGTAACTCAACTAACACTCACTTGCAACCCAGTTACCACTCACTTACAGCCCAGTTACAGTTAATTTTGTGGTCATACAAATTTGTAATATTTTTTATATTTTTAATATTTAATTTTTTTAATATTTATTTGCAGTATTAAAACTTTTAAAATCACCAAATAGTTAATTTTGTGGTCAACTTTTTCACTTACGACTTATACATTACGACAACCAAACACCGTAAAGTACAATACATTTTCCCACTTTACAATTTTATTTTACCAACCAAGCACCGTAAAATTTACATACATGTAACTCATTTACAATTGTAAAAAACTTTACCAATTATAACTACGAATTACGGCCAGTTACGACAACCAAACAAACCCGTTATTTGTTCGCATATGCGCTTTTATAACTCCTGAAACACGGAAGTTGACCGAAAGAAGAATTCCCTGTTGGGCCTGTTTCAATGCTGTAATTGATCGCAATTTTTTTTTATAATTATAAATAAATTTGTACAAGTAAGTTTTATAATTGTTTATTGATAATATAAAATTATAATTAAAAAACATATTATATTTACGGTATTTATTTAGTAATGAGTTACATAAGTGAAAAAATTGACCATAAAACTAGTTATATGGTGGTTTAAACATATTAAATATTAAAAATAAAAAATAAAAAACAATTATTAAAAAATAAATATTAAAAATTTAAAAATTTAAAATAAATAATAAATGGAATATTCCGCTTCAACCACCTGTTTTGCTTCATAATTAGAAAAAAAACTCAACATCATAACTTGATTCGCTACAGCCTCATCTATGTCAGCAAAAGTTGATTCCTCCTAACCACTATTTGTTTATATATTTTCATTTTTTATTTTATCCTTCCTCATTGCACTTTACGTTGCCCGCTCCTTAGCCTTTACTCTGACACAGAGTAATTCGCTGGTCAACCTGCATGGTTAGGTCGCGGGGGGAGCCCCTAAATTATTTTTGGATTGATTTTTTTGCAGATCTCGTTTTATTCGTGCTCGCAATGAGTTCTATGAGCAGAAATAGGGCAATTTGTGAGGACTTCGATCATACAGTCCTCATAAAAACCTCAAATAATAAGGCATTTTGTGAGAACTGTGACTAACTCTTTTAATACTGTGATCATGATCGCAATCATATAAAACTCAGAAAAATGATATCTTTTGTGAAGACTACGACCATGATCGCAATCCTCGAAAATAGGCTGCGATCATTTTGTGAAGACTGTGTGAGTGTCGAAGTGCTCAGAAATAAGAGATTTTTGTGAGGATTGCGATCATAGTCGCGATCTTTTATACTGTGATCATTTTATAGGGACTGCGATCATAGTCGTCGTCCTCACAGATAGGACATTTTCGAAGCAGTCTATTTTTTTTAAGTAATTACTTAGAAGCATTTTCGTCTTTCGCCGTTGATGAGCACTTCAACGCTTGACATGTAGGCGCACTTCCTTACTTTAGAAAAGGAGGTGGCTGAAACGAACAAAATTATGAAGGTGAGATTTTTTTTCTTAATTACGATTCGACATAGAGGGGGTAGCGAAATGCTCCATAATATATTAAATATTGAATATTAAAAATACTAAAATGATAATATTCTAAAATAATAAAAAATATTAGATTACTAATATAGTAATAGTAATCTAATATTAATTATTAAAAAATATTAGATATTGCAATCTAGTATTAAAAATTATTAAATTTAATAATTAAAAATACTAGATTTCAAAACTTAAAAAATAATTTAATAATAATTTTATATTAAATATTACTATTAATAAAAAAGATTCTAATACTAAAAAATATTAGAATAATTAATAAAAAACTTTAATCTAATAATTAAATTTTTTTAATAATTTAAAGTGATTAATTTATAATAAATAATATTAATTTAATTATAATTAACTGTATGCAATAAAGATTTGCATGATCACAAAATTAAGTGTTTAGACTGCAAGTGCATTTTATGATTTACAGTATCAAACAAACACCATAAGTAGCTTTGCCGTAACTACATTTTATCACTTGCGAGCCAATTACAAAAAATAACACAAGCTCTTTTCTTAAATGATAAGCTTAGGGATCTGGTTAGCAAAAATACATCGGTGTTCTTTTTTTCTTTGTCCCTCTCTCTCTCTCTCTCTCTCTCTATGTGTCTGTTTTTTTTACCTTATCTTGATTTGTTTAGCGTGATTGGTTGCAAGGAAGTGTGCGGAAGTGAAGAAATGGGGAAATATAATTGCTCACTTCTCTATCTATCCAACCACCGGAAAAGAAAAATGAGAAAACCCTTTTTTCTTTTCTCTTTTCTCTTTTCCCTTTTACACAATTACTTTCTCACTTTCAGATTATTGTGGTCATGTAAATCTTATTTGTGATAAGTTGTGGTTCAAAACAATTAATTTTGTGCTCGAGTAAATCTCACTTGCGTTTTAATTACAGTCTAATTTTTATTTTTCTTAATTAATTTATATTTGTTGGAATTGAAGAAAATAAAGCTGAATCTTCGAGATAAATTATGGCAAGATCCGTTGATCAAATCAACCGGATGATGGTTGGAGTGTGTTCTCCTTCCATTTGTGATGAACGTGGTATATTTACATGTTCAATTCCGACTTCGAATGAATGAGATATTCAAGTTCAAAGATTGCCTAATTCAAAGCCAAAAGGGACTAAATTTAGCTACAAGCATTTAGTCCCACATTGGCCATGTGATGGAAGTATATGGGGTATAAATAGAGAAAAAATGAGACCAAAGGGTGTGCCCTTTGGGTACTTGGAGTTTTCGCGCGCGAATTGGAGGGAACTATACTCGTACATGCGTACGTGCACGCACGCGCGGCGCCGGTGCCGGTGCCGGGCTCGGGCTCGGGCCTGGGCCGTGGTCCGTGGTCCGTGGTCCGTGGTCTGATCAGAGTTCCCTACCTGGTTCTCTTTTTGAATCAGGGGCCGTTAATCCAACCCGCCCGCGGAAGGATTCGAAAACTCCAACTGGTGTCCGCCCGCGCGAACGGATCCGACCGTTCGCCAACCGCTGTCGGAAAACCGACAGAGCGGTTGGTCGGTTGCGACGGTTCGGACAGAACCGTCGCAACTGTTGGGAATTGGCGGACGAGAATACCCCTCCAGAGCGCTATAAAAAGCGCTCCAGGGGTCCATTCTCAGACACACCAAACTGAAGAATCTTTCTCTCTTCTGAAAGATCTCTCCCTCTCTCTATAAGTTCTGACTCCGTTCTGAACTGGGCTCCAGCGAAGTGCGACTCCTCGACTTCCAGAGCAACTTCCAACAGCGAAGTGGGAATCCACGAATTCCAGAAGTGACTTCCAACGAAGTGGGAATCCGCGACTTCCAAGTGAAGTGGGAATCCGAAGCTACTTCCTAAAGGAGATTCTGCCAAAATTCTTCAACCTTCCTACGTCCTCAACAGTGGGTGTAATACTCTGATCCCGGTATACGTATCACCGTATCAGTACGCGATACGACGTACAAAATTGATTTGACCTCTGTAGTAGTCTGATTGAGCTGATTTCAGTTTCTAAAATCATTTTCTAATATTTTAGATTTTTCAGGATTTTTCTGGAATTTTTCTGGATTAATTTGGAAAATCTCCGTTGTCGGTGTCGACCGATACCGATAACCGGCCTTCCGATTTTTATTTCACAAACGGAGTAGAATTTTGAGAATCGGCCTTCACCATATATCTTAGAATTTCATGAGCTACGTTCGGGTATTTTTGGGGATTTTTCAGAATTTATCGAAATCCGGGCAAAACCGGTGTCGCCCGTATCGGTGAGACACTCCGGGATTTTTAATTTGCAAACCGGATTGAGTTTTGACAAACCGTCTTCATATTACACCTCAGCGTAATATTCTCTATTTTCTCTAATTTTTGGACACTGTTCGGAGATGGTCAAATATTAGGCCACTATAATAATAATTAAATATTATTTTTTTTAATCTTTTCTTTTCTTCTCCTTTCTTCCCAGCGAAGCCATCTCCACCGACTCACTGTGCACCCACCGCCTTTACCTCTCTCCCCCAATTAAAACCCCTAATCCTCTCACTCTCTCTAATTCTCTCATACTCTCTCTCTCTCTCTAATTAGCTCTCCCCCCTCTCTCTAATTAATCTCCCTCCATTTCTCTCTCCCCCTCTCCATCTCTCTCTCTCTGCAGGTAAGCCGGAGGCCGGCCAGGCCGGCCAGGAAGCGCCGGAGGCCGGCCAGGCCGGGCCAGGCGGCGGGAAGCGCCGGCGGCGCGGGCGCAGGTGGGGGGCGTCAGCCCCCACCTCTCTTTCTCTCCCTCTCTCTCTGGTGTTGGGCCCCGGCTGCCCCGGCGGCCTTGGGCGCCGGAGCAGCGCCGGCGCCAGCGGCGGGGGCGCGCCGCCGGCGGGCGCAGGCCGGCGGTGCCCGCGCGCGGGCGGCGGGCGCAGGCGGGCGCCAGCAGCCGCCTGCTGCTGTGTTCTCATTTGGGTGAAACCCAATAGGGTTTGGGTTTGGGTTTAAACCCAAACCCGACCCATTTGCATCAAACCCGACCCGTTAAGGTAAAATTACATTTTAACCCCTGTAAAATTTTTAATTACTTTTAGGCCCCTGTAAAATTACATTTAGCCCCCTGAATAATTTCTGTTATTGCGTAACTAACCTTTTCTTTTGGTTTTGGTGTTCGGGCGATATCGGGAGCATCCGGACTCCGATTGGAACGATTCTGGATCCGTTGTGATCGTGGGAACGAGAGCTACAGTCCTGTAGCCAGTTGGTGAGTGTTTTTATTTTATAAATAATCTTTTTAGTCTATTAATTGAACTTGGTTGCTTTATTAATGACTGGTAAATCCTAATTGGTACACCATATTAAAACATTATAATAAACACTGTACTTAAATATGCCTAACACCTAATAGACGTAGAGTGTGACACTGGATACCTATTAGGTCATGTTCATGGATCACTGACATCCGGCCCACTATGTCACCATATGTTTGGACACTATCATGTCATGTATCGTATCACAGTAACATTACATGCATACAGTTCCACAGATACGCTATGACACGCGTACTTCATTAGACAGAGTCTTGTCCCTATTCCACTGTCGCACTTACTGACTCACTGGTACACTAAACACCGTAGTGCACGTAGACATCGGTTACACCTCTCACCATTACTTAGATATTGAGATTCACGATATTGAGATTCATGTACACGGATACACAAATATGTTGCACTGGTACACGACTAGACCAATGCACGGACTACCGCATTTCATATCATGTCATGTTTACATATTACTGTTACACCTGCATGTCATGTTTACATATTATTGTTACATTTGCATGTCATGTTTCCATATCACTGTTACACCGGCATATTATGTTGACGTATCACTGTTACACCGGCATATTATGTTTACGTATCACTGTTATACATGCATGTTATGTTTCCATCGCCCTGTTACCAGTGCATGTATGCTTTCTCTATTACTGTCATAGGAATCCCCGTTCATAGTACATGTATTATTGTTCCATGTACCGTATTCATGTTATATGATTGCTTCATGTTACTGATATGGATATACTCGATACTGGACATGAGAGCTGTTGATATGCGATATGTGGAATCCCACATCTATTGTTCATGTTATATTGTTCATGGTATATTGTTCCCGTGATATTGTTCCCGTTTTCGGGTATATTGTTCTCGTTATATTGTTCTACGCTATCAACAGAGCTCAAGTCCAGTTAACATGTTACCCGTATCATGTACAGTGGTTGTCTTGTTACATTGTATACTTGATATAACAGATCATAATGATAACTGGGGTTTGGGGGAGACTTGACGGTTGATTAGATCTTATCGGGTGATGTACTGGATCCATATTGTTTTCCCACTGCAGGGGACGGTAGGAGGGCTGCCTACCAATTGCTCCATGAGTTCTTGTTACTTGATTCATGCTCCCCTCTTAGCGGAGGGCCCTGGTCCTGGCAGCCAGGGGCTTGTTTAAGGCCGTGATCCCGGGTATGCACGGGATACATCCACCCGATAAGAACTCCTCGACCACGGGTTTCCAATTAACATAATAAAACAGTATACACAATAGTGACGTCGGGAACACTTGATATTTGGTTGCTCTCTCGTTTGGATAATGGTACCCGTAGGCCATGTCCGGATGGGTTCGACTGGGGTGCGGGCTTCAGTATGAACCGCCAGTGGTATGGGACACTGGAAGAGAGTAATTAAAATAGCAGGTGGTACTGATTGCTACTATTGTATCAATCACATGACTTGCCTAAGACATGTATGCTATTGTTGTACTTGACTTACCTGATACATGTTACTGTTCCGGTCATTTTGTTTACTATCATGTTCACTGTGATCTTGCTTACTTGTACTATCCATGTTCATGTTATTGTAGCCGCTATCATGTTACCTGTAGACTTAGCTATACTACTTGATACCTATGGTGGCATACTACTCATGCACATGTACACCTTGCATCACATATACTCTGCTTTGCATTGCTTATATGCTATCTAGACACGATACAGTAGCATATTCATATTGCATATACCCACCTGCATGTTCATTATTATCACAGCACCACTAGCATGTACACTCGTCATCACTAGATAACATTATATATTCTATAAACTGGATATGATTATAGACATGACCTAATAATAACCGGCTAGGTAGTGATGGTAATAAAAGATGAACTGTATATATATTTCTATTGCTTACATATTTATCTTTCTACTGCTTATGATATCTTTATTATATGGTATCATTAGTCCCACATTATGTATTATATATTAGTATCGTGCTTGTATTACTATTGTATATATTACTGCCTCCTTCAGTTTTACCACTCACTAGGTCGCTTTCTGACGACCCTGGGTTTGCATGCCCAGATTGGAGATCCGAGTTACCATAGCTTCAGAGAGTGCCTTGGAGTCACATGGGAGATTCCGCATCAGGACTATTCATAGGTATTTTAGTGCTTTATTTCTGTTATCTTATTTATCCTTGTTTTCATATCTGTTATGATCGCTGACCTCTTTCTGCAGGTATTCTTGTACTGCTTTCATGCTGGACCTCAGATCTATATGGAGGTATTGTACTGTACTGAGGCTTAACGTACGCGTGAGGTTGTTTTCACCTCGCGTATGTACGTCGCCATAACGTCTCCGTATCCTTGGGATCGGGGCGTTACATAGTGGTATCAGAGCCTAGGTTTCACACCTGGTGTGGGTGATCACCTGGGTCAATACTCGGGCTCTTACCAGCAGTACAAGCAGATTCAGATTAACTGATCTGGATCTGAATTTGGGATTCCAGCAACGAGTACAAGAATACCATGACCTTGACGATTCATTCCTTGACTCGCTTATATTCTTTCCTTCCTTATGATCATCAATCAGAATATCTGATTTCCTTCTCGCTTTCCTTGCATCGGCTTGCTTCCCATCCGTTAGGATACGTTCACTATCATACTTCTTCATCCCCAGTTCCTTCGAGATAGCAGAGTGCGCAGCGAAAGTGTCGTGGACCCGTGCTAATTTAGCTTTGGGGTTGGAAATCTTGTTCTCACACCTGATTGAAATTGCGAGGACGCAATTTTTTTATAAGGTGGGGAGAAATGTAATACTCTGATCCCCGGTATACGTATCACCGTATCAGTACGCGATACGACGTACAAAATTGATTTGACCTCTGTAGTAGTCTGATTGAGCTGATTTCAGTTTCTAAAATCATTTTCTAATATTTTAGATTTTTCAGGATTTTTCTGGAATTTTTCTGGATTAATTTGGAAAATCTCCGTTGTCGGTGTCGACCGATACCGATAACCGGCCTTCCGATTTTTATTTCACAAACGGAGTAGAATTTTGAGAATCGGCCTTCACCATATATCTTAGAATTTCATGAGCTACGTTCGGGTATTTTTGGGGATTTTTCAGAATTTATCGAAATCCGGGCAAAACCGGTGTCGCCCGTATCGGTGAGACACTCCGGGATTTTTAATTTGCAAACCGGATTGAGTTTTGACAAACCGTCTTCATATTACACCTCAGCGTAATATTCTCTATTTTCTCTAATTTTTGGACACTGTTCGGAGATGGTCAAATATTAGGCCACTATAATAATAATTAAATATTATTTTTTTAATCTTTTCTTTTCTTCTCCTTTCTTCCCAGCGAAGCCATCTCCACCGACTCACTGTGCACCCACCGCCTTTACCTCTCTCCCCCAATTAAAACCCCTAATCCTCTCACTCTCTCTAATTCTCTCATACTCTCTCTCTCTCTAATTAGCTCTCCCCCCTCTCTCTAATTAATCTCCCTCCATTTCTCTCTCCCCCTCTCCATCTCTCTCTCTCTCTGCAGGTAAGCCGGAGGCCGGCCAGGCCGGGCCAGGAAGCGCCGGAGGCCGGCCAGGCGGCGGGAAGCGCCGGCGGTGCGGGCGCAGGTGGGGGGCGTCAGCCCCCACCTCTCTTTCTCTCCCTCTCTCTCTGGTGTTGGGCCCCGGCTGCCCCGGCGGCCTTGGGCGCCGGAGCAGCGCCGGCGCCGGCGGCGGGGGCGCGCCGCCGGCGGGCGCAGGCCGGCGGTGCCCGCGCGCGGGCGGCGGGCGCAGGCGGGCGCCAGCAGCCGCCTGCTGCTGTGTTCTCATTTGGGTGAAACCCAATAGGGTTTGGGTTTGGGTTTAAACCCAAACCCGACCCATTTGCATCAAACCCGACCCGTTAAGGTAAAATTACATTTTAACCCCTGTAAAATTTTTAATTACTTTTAGGCCCCTGTAAAATTACATTTAGCCCCCTGAATAATTTCTGTTATTGCGTAACTAACCTTTTCTTTTGGTTTTGGTGTTCGGGCGATATCGGGAGCATCCGGACTCCGATTGGAACGATTCTGGATCCGTTGTGATCGTGGGAACGAGAGCTACAGTCCTGTAGCCAGTTGGTGAGTATTTTTATTTTATAAATTATCTTTTTAGTCTATTAATTGAACTTGGTTGCTTTATTAATGACTGGTAAATCCTAATTGGTACACCATATTAAAACATTATAATAAACACTGTACTTAAATATGCCTAACACCTAATAGACGTAGAGTGTGACACTGGATACCTATTAGGTCATGTTCATGGATCACTGACATCCGGCCCACTATGTCACCATATGTTTGGACACTATCATGTCATGTATCGTATCACAGTAACATTACATGCATACAGTTCCACAGATACGCTATGACACGCGTACTTCATTAGACAGAGTCTTGTCCCTATTCCACTGTCGCACTTACTGACTCACTGGTACACTAAACACCGTAGTGCACGTAGACATCGGTTACACCTCTCACCATTACTTAGATATTGAGATTCACGATATTGAGATTCATGTACACGGATACACAAATATGTTGCACTGTTACACGACTAGACCAATGCACGGACTACCGCATTTCATATCATGTCATGTTTACATATTACTGTTACACCTGCATGTCATGTTTACATATTATTGTTACATTTGCATGTCATGTTTCCATATCACTGTTACACCGGCATATTATGTTGACGTATCACTGTTACACCGGCATATTATGTTTACGTATCACTGTTATACATGCATGTTATGTTTCCATCGCCCTGTTACCAGTGCATGTATGCTTTCTCTATTACTGTCATAGGAATCCCCGTTCATAGTACATGTATTATTGTTCCATGTACCGTATTCATGTTATATGATTGCTTCATGTTACTGATATGGATATACTCGATACTGGACATGAGAGCTGTTGATATGCGATATGTGGAATCCCACATCTATTGTTCATGTTATATTGTTCATGGTATATTGTTCCCGTGATATTGTTCCCGTTTTCGGGTATATTGTTCTCGTTATATTGTTCTACGCTATCAACAGAGCTCAAGTCCAGTTAACATGTTACCCGTATCATGTACAGTGGTTGTCTTGTTACATTGTATACTTGATATAACAGATCATAATGATAACTGGGGTTTGGGGGAGACTTGACGGTTGATTAGATCTTATCGGGTGATGTACTGGATCCATATTGTTTTCCCACTGCAGGGGACGGTAGGAGGGCTGCCTACCAATTGCTCCATGAGCTCTTGTTACTTGATTCATGCTCCCCTCTTAGCGGAGGGCCCTGGTCCTGGCAGCCAGGGGCTTGTTTAAGGCCGTGATCCCGGGTATGCACGGGATACATCCACCCGATAAGAACTCCTCGACCACGGGTTTTCAATTAACATAATAAAACAGTATACACAATAGTGACGTCGGGAACACTTGATATTTGGTTGCTCTCTCGTTTGGATAATGGTACCCGTAGGCCATGTCCGGATGGGTTCGACTGGGGTGCGGGCTTCAGTATGAACCGCCAGTGGTATGGGACACTGGAAGAGAGTAATTAAAATAGCAGGTGGTACTGATTGCTACTATTGTATCAATCACATGACTTGCCTAAGACATGTATGCTATTGTTGTACTTGACTTACCTGATACATGTTACTGTTCCGGTCATTTTGTTTACTATCATGTTCACTGTGATCTTGCTTACTTGTACTATCCATGTTCATGTTATTGTAGCCGCTATCATGTTACCTGTAGACTTAGCTATACTACTTGATACCTATGGTGGCATACTACTCATGCACATGTACACCTTGCATCACATATACTCTGCTTTGCATTGCTTATATGCTATCTAGACACGATACAGTAGCATATTCATATTGCATATACCCACCTGCATGTTCATTATTATCACAGCACCACTAGCATGTACACTCGTCATCACTAGATAACATTATATATTCTATAAACTGGATATGATTATAGACATGACCTAATAATAACCGGCTAGGTAGTGATGGTAATAAAAGATGAACTGTATATATATTTCTATTGCTTACATATTTATCTTTCTACTGCTTATGATATCTTTATTATATGGTATCATTAGTCCCACATTATGTATTATATATTAGTATCGTGCTTGTATTACTATTGTATATATTACTGCCTCTTTCAGTTTTACCACTCACTAGGTCGCTTTCTGACGACCCTGGGTTTGCATGCCCAGATTGGAGATCCGAGTTACCATAGCTTCAGAGAGTGCCTTGGAGTCACATGGGAGATTCCGCATCAGGACTATTCATAGGTATTTTAGTGCTTTATTTCTGTTATCTTATTTATCCTTGTTTTCATATCTGTTATGATCGCTGACCTCTTTCTGTAGGTATTCTTGTACTGCTTTCATGCTGGACCTCAGATCTATATGGAGGTATTGTACTGTACTGAGGCTTAACGTACGCGTGAGGTTGTTTTCACCTCGCGTATGTACGTCGCCATAACGTCTCCGTATCCTTGGGATCGGGGCGTTACAGTGGGTGTTCTTCCAAAAGAGTAAGACAAATATTCATTTGAAATTTGTCGTTATACCGCTGTTTTGCTAATCCTGTGTAGGTACTGGTTGACTACGGTTCGACCGTACGGTATTTGGTAGTGCTGTCCAAATACCGTGAAGAAGTGTTGTATCTTGGGAGACCAGCGTCCATTATCCCGTAAGCACCGGTGCGGGGGACGTAATTGTCTTAAGGAGATTCGCTGTAAGCGTACCTCACTTCAATTACTGTATAAGTGGACTAAGTCCTTTATACAGGGGATATACTTTACAGTATATCGAGATTGACTTAGATTCAGTCTAAGTGAAACTGTATAAGTGGATTAAATCCTTTATACAGGGGATATACTTTACAGTATATCGAGACTGACTTGGATTCAGTCTAATTGGTTCTTAAACCAAGGAAGGAAATTGAAAGGTGGTTCTTGAATTAAGGAACGTTCTTTGAACGGAAAACCTCCCACCTGATATTTGCCGACCTGGCCAATTAGATTGTTGATATCTCAGTGATCTTGATTAGTTGTCAGATTGATTCTTGTTAAGCAGAATACCCAACAATCTTAAGACAATTATTGTTTCTCACTTCTGTTCTGCTTGAACTTGCAGAAAAAATGTCTGAGACAAATCAAGATACCTCCAGCAAGGCAACAAACATACCGCTCCAAGGTTTGATGCCTACTCCACTTCCTAACCCGAAGCCGGAGAAGTCAGGAAAGTTTGATGGCACAGAGTTCAAGAGGTGGCAACAGAAGATGCTCTTCTACTTGACCACTCTGCATCTGGCCAAATTCCTGCAGGAGGATCCACCAGAACCCGGAACTGATCGGGACTCAGTCCTTGCAGTCGATGCTTGGACACAAGGTGACTTCCTTTGCCGAAATTATGTTCTTAATGGACTGGATGACTCTCTTTACAATGTCTACAGTCCGATTACTACGGCAAAGAAGTTATGGGCCAGTCTTGACAAGAAGTACAAGACTAAAGATGCTGGTACCAAGAAGTTCGTCGTTGGACGATTTCTGGAGTACAAAATGGTGGATAGCAAGACTGTCATCAGTCAGGTGCAAGAGTTCCAACTTATCTTGCACGAGATAGAGGCCGAAGGTATGATTCTTCCTGAAACTTTTCAGGTTGCAACCATCGTGGAGAAGCTCCCCCCTGCGTGGAGAGACTTCAAGAACTACCTGAAGCACAAGAGAAAGGAGCTAAAGTTGGAGGATCTCATTGTGAGGCTTCGTATAGAGGAGGACAACCGCAAGTCCGAGAAAAGGAGCAGCAAGAACTCCTACGAAGCAAAAGCAAATGTGATCGAGGACTCAAAGGGGAAAGCATCTACTTCCAAAAGCTTGAAGAGGAAGAAGCCTTCCCAGGGGTACAAAGGCAAGGCTCAAGACGGCAGAACCATGCGCTTCAAAGGGACCTGTTACATCTGCAACAAAGAAGGTCACAAAGCAAATGAATGCCGCAGCCGTCAAAAGAAGAACAAGAAAAGCCACCCACAGGCCAACATGACCAACCATGAATCACCAAGTCTTTCTGCTGTGGTGTCAGAAGTAAATCTGACAACCAATAACAAAGACTGGTGGGTAGACACGGAAGCTACCAGGCACATCTGCTCGGAGAAATTGTTATTCTCAGAATATCAAAGGCTAGAGCAAGATGAGCAATTATTCATGGGTAATTCAGCTTCCTCAAAGGTTGAAGGAAAGGGCAAGGTCATCCTGAAGTGGACATCGGGCAAAGAGCTTACTCTTAACGATGTCCTTCATGTTCCAGACATCCGAAAGAATCTGATTTCCGGATCTATACTTAGTAAGAAAGGATTTAGAATTGTATTTGAATCCGACAAATTTGTACTTACTAAGGGAGGGATGTATGTGGGAAAGGGTTATCTTGTAGATGGACTTTTCAAAGCCAATGTTGCAGTGGTTGATAAAAAGTCCGTGTATTTGTACCCAAAGCTAATAAAAGGAAAATCTTCTGTTTATTTGCTTGAGTCTCCTATTCTGTGGCATGCTAGATTAGGGCATGTAAATTACAAGTCTTTGAAAAACTTGTCTAATCTGGGATATATTCCTAAACTCAACTTGAAAGAAATTCGCAAGTGTGAGGTTTGTGTTGAGGCCAAGTTGGCTAAAAATTCATTTCACTCAATAGATCGAAATACAGAACCTTTAGGGTTAATTCATAGCGATCTATGTGACTTGAAGTTTATGCCAACTAGAGGCGGTAAAAAGTATTTCATTACTTTTATCGATGACTGTACAAGATACTGTTATGTGTATCTTTTGAACAGTAAGGATGAGGCAATAAATATGTTTACAACATATAAAGCCGAAGTTGAGAATCAACTCAACAAGAAAATCAAGATTCTAAAATCCGATAGAGGCGGAGAATATGAATCAAATGATTTTAGTGAGTTATGTGCTAGTTTTGGTATAATACATCAAACTACAGCACCATACACTCCTCAGCAGAATGGAATTACTGAACGGAAGAACAGAACTTTGAAGGAGATGGTTAACTCCATGCTCGTAAGTTCTGGAGCTCCGCAGAACTTGTGGGGGGAAGCTCTATTAACTGCAAATCATATTCTAAATAGAGTACCCCACAAGAAACTTGGTCTTATACCATTCGAGTTATGGCATGGAAGGACACCTTCCTACCATTACCTCAAAATGTGGGGGTGCCTTGCAAAGGTGCTAGCACCATTACCTAAAAAGACTAAGTTGGGAGCAAAAACTATAGACTGCGTATTCATAGGCTATGCCTTGAATAGTAGTGCCTATAGGTTTCTGGTTCATAAATCAGAAATACCAGATATTCATGTAAACATGATTATCGAATCTCGAGATGCTGTGTTCTTTGAAGATATCTTTCCGTACAAACGGGAAGCAGATAAGACTTCTGGGAAAAGAACACACGAGATGGCGTTCAGGGACGAAAGCCCCGAGGAACCAATTGTAAATGCGGAAATTGAACCAAGAAGAAGTCAGAGATCTAGAATCTCAAAATCTTTTGGTCCAGATTTCATAGCATACGCTATTGAGAGCGAGCCTCAAACATTTAAAGAGGCTATGTCAAACCCAGAAGCACAAATGTGGAAAGAAGCTATAAATAGCGAAATAGAATCCATACTAAGTAATCATACTTGGGAATTGGTAAACTTGCCTCCTGGAAGTAAACCAATTGGGTGTAAGTGGATTTTCAAACGAAAATTAAAACCCGATGGATCTATCGATAAGTACAAGGCTAGATTAGTAGCCAAGGGTTATCGGCAAAAAGAAGGACTTGACTACTTCGATACATATTCACCAGTAACAAGAATAACGTCCATTCGGATGTTGATTGCGATTGCAGTATTGCACAACTTAGATATCCATCAAATGGATGTCAAGACTGCATTCTTAAATGGTGAATTAAATGAAGAAATTTATATGGAGCAACCTGAAGGATTTAAAGTCAAGGGCCAAGAACACAAGGTGTGTAAATTGGTAAAATCCTTATACGGTTTAAAACAGGCTCCAAAACAATGGCATGAGAAATTTGATAGTGTCATGATCAAAGATGGATTCACTATCAATGAATGCGATAAGTGTGTTTACACGAAAACAGTTGGAGATGCATGTATCATTGTCTGTCTTTATGTAGACGACATGTTGATACTTGGGACTAATATTGAGATTATTAAGTCCACTAAAAGAATGTTATCCAACAGTTTTGATATGAAGGATCTGGGGGTTGCTGATGTAATTTTAGGAATTAAAATTACTAGAACACCAGATGGAATCAGTCTATCTCAATCTCACTACGTGGATAAGATGATAGAAAGATTCAAGGATCATGGGATAAAAGAGAATACAAATCCTTTTCTCCCACACGTCCACCTTCACAAGAATACAGGAACTAGAATACGCCAGTTGGAGTATTCGCAGATTATCGGAAGTCTAATGCATTTAATGAATTGCACTAGACCCGATATTGCTTACGCTGTAAGCAAGTTGAGTAGATATACTAGTAATCCTAGTGATCTACATTGGACCGCTCTACTACGAGTATTGGGTTACGTATCACATACCAAGGAATATGCCTTGAGATATGGAAAGTATCCTCCTGTACTGGAAGGATACAGTGATGCTAATTGGATTGCAGATTCTGAGGAATCAAAATCAACTAGCGGATACGTATTTACTCTAGCAGGAGCAGCGGTATCATGGAAATCTTCTAAGCAAACATGTATTGCCCGTTCCACTATGGAATCGGAATTCATAGCCTTAGATAAGGCTGGAGAAGAAGCAGAATGGCTTCGACAATTCTTAGAAGATATACCGTTGTGGCAAAAGCCAGTGCCCGCTATATGTATACACTGCGACAATCAAGCAGCTATATCTAGGGCACAAAATGTGATATACAACGGTAAGTCTAGACATATTCGTCGTAGACATAATACCGTGAAGCAGTTGCTCTCAAATGGAATTATCTCTATTGACTTTGTATCGTCAAAGGATAATTTAGCGGATCCGCTTACTAAAGGTTTAAGTGGAGAGCGTATAAACTGCGCATCGAGGGGAATGGGTCTAAAAGCCTAACCTTACCGAGTCAGCTTAATGAAAACCTCACTTAGCGACTGGAGATCCCACGGACTAAGTTCAAGAGGAAAAACTAGTTATGATTGACTCAGCAAGTAAGCACTTGGGAGCTTGACTCCAATCCATTCCTAAGGTGCACATAAGTGCTTTTCTACAAGTGGATTAAGGATAAGCTTAAATGCTTTTAATGATGCCTATATCTTGTTACTAAACAAGTGGAGTAGAGTAGACTACTCTTAATAGGTCCATCACCTATGTGAGTATAGAGTTGGGTCGGCTCTTTGGGAATTTCTATGGAGGCTGTTATTCCCTAAAGATACTCTCTGAAACCAAGAATGTCCAGGGCCAAAACGGACACAACCGAGAACCAAAGTTGATTTGGAAAGTCACTGTGTGAAGCTTGTTGACTTGGCTTACACTAACGGCTAACAGTTCAAGACCTAGTTCACTGATTAGCCAGTAAGTCCGATAAAGCTTTCGCTATGGAAGGTTCAAGACCTAGTTCACCTATCCTTATGCAGTTTCTTTTCTAAAGTACCTTACACAATAGAGTCAGTCTCTTTGTGTGTCATTTCCTTGAATTCTTCATTCATTGTGGGGGATTGTTGGAATTGAAGAAAATAAAGCTGAATCTTCGAGATAAATTATGGCAAGATCCGTTGATCAAATCAACCGGATGATGGTTGGAGTGTGTTCTCCTTCCATTTGTGATGAACGTGGTATATTTACATGTTCAATTCCGACTTCGAATGAATGAGATATTCAAGTTCAAAGATTGCCTAATTCAAAGCCAAAAGGGACTAAATTTAGCTACAAGCATTTAGTCCCACATTGGCCATGTGATGGAAGTATATGGGGTATAAATAGAGAAAAAATGAGACCAAAGGGTGTGCCCTTTGGGTACTTGGAGTTTTCGCGCGTGAATTGGAGGGAACTATACTCGTACATGCGTACGTGCACGCGCGCCGCCGCTGGCGGCGGCGGCCGGCCGGCCGGCGCCGGTGCCGGTGCCGGGCCGGGCTCGGGCCTGGGCCTGGGTCCGTGGGCTCGGTGGTCCGTGGTCTGATCAGAGTTCCCTACCTGGTTCTCTTTTTGAATCAGGGGCCGTTAATCCAACCCGCCCGCGGAAGGATTCGAAAACTCCAACGGGTGTCCGCCCGCGCGAACGGATCCGACCGTTCGCCAACCGCTGTCGGAAAACCGACAGAGCGGTTGGTCGGTTGCGACGGTTCGGACAGAACCGTCGCAACTGTTGGGAATTGGCGGACGAGCCGTCGCAACTGTTGGGAATTGGCGGACGAGAATACCCCTCCAGAGCGCTATAAAAAGCGCTCCAGGGGTCCATTCTCAGACACACCAAACTGAAGAATCTTTCTCTCTTCTGAAAGATCTCTCCCTCTCTCTATAAGTTCTGACTCCGTTCTGAACTGGGCTCCAGCGAAGTGCGACTCCTCGACTTCCAGAGCAACTTCCAACAGCGAAGTGGGAATCCACGAATTCCAGAAGTGACTTCCAACGAAGTGGGAATCCGCGACTTCCAAGTGAAGTGGGAATCCGAAGCTACTTCCTAAAGGAGATTCTGCCAAAATTCTTCAACCTTCCTACGTCCTCAACAGTGGGTGTTCTTCCAAAAGAGTAAGACAAATATTCATTTGAAATTTGTCGTTATACCACTGTTTTGCTAATCCTGTGTAGGTACTGGTTGACTACGGTTCGACCGTACGGTATTTGGTAGTGCTGTCCAAATACCGTGAAGAAGTGTTGTATCTTGGGAGACCAGCGTCCATTATCCCGTAAGCACCGGTGCGGGGGACGTAATTGTCTTAAGGAGATTCGCTGTAAGCGTACCTCACTTCAATTACTGTATAAGTGGACTAAGTCCTTTATACAGGGGATATACTTTACAGTATATCGAGATTGACTTAGATTCAGTCTAAGTGAAACTGTATAAGTGGATTAAATCCTTTATACAGGGGATATACTTTACAGTATATCGAGACTGACTTGGATTCAGTCTAATTGGTGCTTAAACCAAGGAAGGAAATTGAAAGGTGGTTCTTGAATTAAGGAACGTTCTTTGAACGGAAAACCTCCCACCTGATATTTGCCGACCTGGCCAATTAGATTGTTGATATCTCAGTGATCTTGATTAGTTGTCAGATTGATTCTTGTTAAGCAGAATACCCAACAATATTTTAATATTATTTTGCGTCCAACTTTGTGCTTTTTCATTTTCACTTTCACATTACCATCCAAACACCAGAAAACGCATAACATTTTTCAAATCACATTTCCTAACAACATCCAAACACCAGAAAACTCAATAATTAATTCTCAAGTTCTAAAAGGAACTATTACTACTTCCTCACTTTCACCCCTAACCAAACAGCCCTAGGGTTGTCATAATAAGCGGGACGTGGACCAGAACCCTGAATCCCGAATTTCGACTGTACTATATGTGTACATACAAGCAAATTGAACTCGTTCACAAAATTAGATAAGGTTTGGGTACTAGGTGTGTGGACCTATCCCGAACCCTTTTAGTTAAGGAGTAGAGATGTGTATTATATTACTCGATCTACTTGGACCCACAAAAATACTAGTTTGTCTATACACCCAAACCGAGTTTTATATATTATATAATTTTTTTGAACCTGTATTAGATGTATTATTGAAATATTTTGGAATTATTACTATGTATTGTTTTACTCTCTTGCTTTTTTTTGGATAGCTTTGGGTCTGTTTGGTTGCTGTAAGTGATCGTAAGTAGTAAACTCTTTTACAGTTTTATAGTTATTAGTGAGTTTTATGCAAGTAAGTTTTACGGTGTTTGAGAATCTAAAATTGTAAGTGAGAAAGTATATTGTGTTTTACGTCATTTGGTTGGTAATGTGTAAGTCGTAAATAGAAAATTAACCACAAAACTAATTTTTTTGTGATTTAAATATATTAAATATTAAAGATAGTAAAATAATAAAAAATAAATATTTATAAATGGAAATACTAAAAATATTAAATATTTAAAATAAATAATATAACAGTAAATATTAAATATTAAAATATTAAATAATAAAAATAATAAAATACTAATATTATAAAATAATAAAAATATTATATTACTAAAATATTAATAGAAATCTAATATTAATTATTAAAAATATATTAAATATTGAATCTAATATTAAATATTATTAAAGTTAATAATTAAAAATATTTAGATTCCAAAAGTAAAAAATAATTTATAAATAATGCATTATTATTTTTATATTAAATATTACTAATCTAGTAGTAAAAAGCTTCTAATAATAAAAATTATTAGAATAATTAATAAAAAATTAGTCTAATATTTAAATTTAATCTAATAATTAAAAAAAGATTTCTCATAATTTAAAAAATTAATCTAATAAAAAAATGTTAATATAATTACAATTAATTGTCTGCAATACATATTTACATGGTCATAAACTTAATTGTTTGCTCTGCAAATGGGCTGTAAATGAGATTTGCATCACCACAAAATTAACTGTTTAGACTGCAAGAGGGCTGCAAGTGCATTTTACAACTTATGACTCCAAACAAACACCGTAAGTGAATTTGCTGCAATTACATTTAATCACTTATGGGTAATTACGAGAAACAAACACGTCCTTTATTTATTTTGAACATGCGTCTATTTTGGTGTCGCTATCTATTTTAGAACTAGTTGCGTGTATTGTAATTATACTAGTTTTTGTGATTTAGCCACATTGAATTTGCAATAGAATGTTAATTCTTCATTTTACAATATGGATTGAATGTTATTATATTTTGGAACTAATTCCATGTATGACTAATAGTATAGTAGAGCTCTTTATTAGCTATTTCGGATCTAACCTACTTACTACAATGACTTATTTTTTCAATTGAACGTTAACCTTTCGTGTATAATATAAGCTTTATATTGATATTTAATACTCGATCCTAGCCCCTACCCACACGTGACAGGTCGGGTAATGGTCCTTGTATGAAATATCGTACCCGCTTTGTTCATACACTATTTATATACCTGGAGTTGTTCATAATTGTATCTAGTCTGGGTCCAAAGTTGACACCAAACTCAAACCCAAATCCAAATCCTACTGTGAAATAATAGTCTTCCATTGCACTTTTTTTTTTTTTTTTTTTTGAGAAGCATTTAAGCTTACATCATAGCCCCAAGTGTCAATACGAATCGCACGAGAGAGAATGGAACGCACAATGCACATCAATGAATCACAACAAGAGTCTACACGAAACTACTATTAGCATCCATACACAGTCTTTCGTATGTTGTAATGGTCTCCGTATATTGCGAAGTACACCGTTGCGTAATACGCCTCTTAGTGCACCATGTAAATTTAATTCGAAAAATTCCCACTCACTGCGGATGGGTAGATTCAAACTCACGGCCTCCCACAAGAGAAGGAAGTGAAATGCCACTCGAGCAATGCTCAGTTGGCTCTTCCATTGTACTTTGAGATGAGAGACTCTAATATGTGATGAGACCTTAACTACGTAGAAGCAAGGAGTCGCAGATCTACTTCCGCCAAGTTTTCAAGAGCTCTTGCACTCATAAAGAAGGATTAGTGTTGGCGGAATTGGCCAGGCAACAAATCTCCTGCTGATGGGGGTCCATAATAAGTGGACTCGTGTTCGCAGAATAGGCGTGGTTGATTGGGGCTGATGTGATTTAGAAATTTGATTTTAGAGGCTTTTCTATTTATTTTATTTTAATATTTTATTTTGGACATGTGTTATGCACGCGACTGACAACCCTATTTAAAAGCTACAAGACTCTTGTGTTTTGTTTAGAGTTTGCTTGATTAGTTAAAATTCAGCGAAACCCTAGTTTTCCCTCAAATTTCTTGCATGAAGAGTAGGCGCGTGGATTCGCCATGCCTACCTGTGAAACTTGAATCCTAACTTCTCTCCAATTCTCAGATATTCGAGAAACCATACTTACATCGAACACTTACTAATAGCAGGAATCAATCAGTTTTGAAAAATTATAAGAAAAAAAACTTGCTTAACTTCAAAAATAACAATGAGAACTGAGAGGGCTTGTATGGGCATCAACTCTGTTTCCTGTAGACCATAGGAAACATACATATTCAAGTTTTTCCACAAACAGGTAAAGCATACAACCTTGTTTTATCTAACTTTTCATCTGCTGGAACTTTTGCATTTCCACAAAATGGTTCGGCAACACACACACACAAGATGATGACTGTTAAAGAGACAGAATCGATGTGCCGGCAAAGGACAAATTAGGCGTCGATACTGGACTGATGACTGATCTCAACACATAGGCTAACATGTTAGGTCTTGGATCCAATCAACATATATCACTTTTTCCATGAATAACACTATCTTTGTGATGAAGGAATTAACCAACACTACCAACTTTCTTTCTTTAAAAAAGCACAAGGAAAACTGACATACCAACTTTAACAATGAAAAATTCATATATGTTTCGATATAAGAAGTAAGATCCATTGATCTACTCTATTGAAAGTTGAAGAGGCAAAGTTAATTCATTTTTACGAAGTCATAAAACGTATCATACATTAAAATTCTAACGTGTATGTAATGATGAAATGTTATTATTTTATTAGAAATATGTGTCTAGACATTTGGATGCAGATCATGTCTGAATACATTCATGTATAGATGCACTCTCTCTTTATTATTCATATATGTCATGTTGCCATCACTTTTTGTATTCTCCTTTCAAAGAAATTATTGTTGCATGTCGTGTGTCTGTGTCTCTATCCATGCTTCTTAGAAGTGGATTATGCCTCATTTCTTCTAGCCTGCTGCTAAAGTTATTATCCCTGAATCCAACCCTGCAGTTCTAAATTCTATCCTGTCAAATATCTACATGAAAATATTCTCTCCTAAATGGATGCAAATCTGGGGTTCCATAGCCAATTTGGACCCACTGGCACTGCTGCCTACAAGGCAACCAGTGCTACCAATCTAATTCTGTGACATATCTTTCCAAAACATTTCACTAGCTAAAGACCTTAAACATAATCAGTTAGACGAATAGAAAGAAACCGTTATCTACACAGATGCCATTTGGTCTACCATTGATCAAGTCGGTTTTTCTATATTGCTGGCTAATCTGCAGCCTTGTTTACATAGACGGAACGAGTATACCAGAAGTTCATGAAACCAACACTATTTGCACAACTAGAATACACCACAATACCGTATCAGCAACAAGTTCACCTATGGCCATGGCAAGTGCACTAAATTGATTCTAGCAGTCAACATCCGTCTTTTTCATAAAAGAAATTATTGCCATGTCATAACCCATAATTGTAACTTTTAAGCATGTTAGGTGCTTCCCTCATGACTGTTCTTTGCAAAGGACAGTATGCAAGAAAGCGTATTGCTTAACTCAGTACATTCACAAAGGCTCATAGCAAAGAGCAGATTAGTGTCCTTAAATATGAATCATAATGTAACATAATAAGGGAACTTTGGGTGTCACTGTCTTAGATATTATTTTGCTGTAACATGCAATCAGCTTACTACAGTTTGATACACTTGCTGCAGAATGATGGGATAACAAGTCTTGCATGATAAAAACTGAAAGCGATACTTGTGAAAAAAAATTATTGTCTTTTGTTGCATTGCTACACATAATGGGGTCTTCATTGTAGGAAAGATGTCTCAGAATAACTGTGATATACTGTTTCTTTGCTGTTGTAATTACAAACTGTCATCCATTAATAGAACATCACTTATTTATTTGCTAACATACAATTATTAGTGTGATCATACTATATATCCCGGAAATTGTCATCCGGTACCATGAATATTCTAGATTTTCTCATGAGACATTTTCCCGCGTACATTAGGATCAAAACCAATAGAACAACAGACTGAACAAAACAACTGTCAGAAAAAGTATCAAAAGTGGTGTCAGTTCACGTTTGAGAAAGATCACAAATCAAAACCTAAATTCAACAAGAAAAAAAAAATGCAATTACAAATCTTTAGACAATTCACCCAAACTTTTCCCAAGTAACTGAACATATGAACAATGTAAGACGGCCCAATCTGGCAAATGAGAGCAAAACAGGAATTTGCTAGTTTCATATGGTGTAATTGTACACAAAAGCTACGTTTTCAGTTTCATCAACCAAATAATGATAGGCTCACTTACACCCCAGTACCTATAATCCTCAACATATTTGAATAAAAAAATGAAGTAATATTACATATGCAATGGATGATGAAAGCACTCACTTCGCTTGACTGGTTACCGACAAGGGATTACTGATGGCTTCTCCTGAACCATGTGGCTCAGCTTTTCAGTTCCAATGAATTTCCATCGATGCTTCCTGGTTCTGACCCAGCCTCCTCATCTCCTTCTTTTATTCGTGGGAGACTAAAAGAATTATCAACAGTTCTCACCCCACTCATTGTCAAGGATTCCCCATTTCCACTTTGCGCTGCTTCATGCAGCTGGAGAACATATTCAAGGTGCCACAGGACGTCCCCCATCGCAGGCCGGTCCTTCCCCTCATCAGCAAGGCATTTCTCTGCGATCTCTCCAAACTTCTTCAGTGATTCCGAAGAGTACCCTCCTTCAAGCTTGGGGTCCACAATGGTCTCAAGTGACTGCCGCTGCTGCCATAGGAGAGCCCATTCTGCAAGATTAATTTGATTCCTCGGCAAAGTTGGATTTATCACAGGCCGGGCACAAATGACCTCAAAGAGCACTACACCAAAAGAATACACATCAGATTTTTGAGTGAGTTGTTGCCTTCGGAAGTACTCAGGGTCGAGGTAGCCAAAGCTTCCTTTAACAGCAGTACTAACATGGGTTTGGTCCAAGGCTGGGCCATCTTTTGACAACCCAAAGTCTGCTACCTTTGCTACAAAGGACTCATCCAACAAGATATTAGTTGTCTTCACATCTCGATGGATTATACCCCTGTCAGCTCCCGTGTGAAGGTAGTGAAGTCCACGTGCAGCACCAATGCATACTTCCAACCGCTGCTTCCAAGTAAGCGGCGGAAGATCAGTCCCAAAGAGATGGCTCCTCAACGTCCCATTAGCCATGTATTCATAAACCAAAATCATCTCACTTTGCTCATCACAGTAGCCAATCATCGAGACTAGATGCCGGTGACGAAGCTTTGAGAGCATCTCAATCTCTGTCTCAAACTCTTTTAAGCCCTGCTGAGAGTTTGGGTGTGCCCGCTTTATAGCCACAAAGTCCCCATAGATCTGTCCCTTGTAGACCTTGCCAAAGCCTCCCGTTCCAATGACCAAGGACTCATCAAAATTGTCTGTTGCTGTTTTAATTTCTGCCAAAGTGAACATCTTCCCCATCCTAATAGTAGCTAGTGACCCATTTCCATGGGACTTGCAAGCCCGAGCATTTGCTGTGCTTCCTGTGATCCCATGAAGGAAGAGTGGGCGCCAACCGGGAGGATTCTCTTTCACATGAACTGCTTTCTTCCTATGGATACAGAAACAGATGAGACCAGCACATATGACTAGAATGGTTAACATTATAGAAATTCCAATCACAATAACTCCCCAAAGAGACTTGCTCTTTGGCTTATTGCCAGCAGCTTCTCCCCCACCAACATCAAACCTACTCAAAACATGAGCAAGATTCCCATTCTGGCCAAGCTTAAATATCTCCAACCCGTTGAGAATTGCATCGGAGCTGGAAGCACCATTCATTGAATCAGGCCCCAACTGGAGCCAAAGAGTGTCAATCTGCTGTGATACTGTGTCAACAAAATCCTCATGGTAGGCTTTGTTCCTTCCTTTAGCATGGGCATACACATCATAGTTATATTCTGCTGTCTTGTTGTTTATGTAGATTTTGAAAACTCTCTGGTTGGGCTTTTCAGAGAAAAAATCACAGAAGTGAAGGCGAATCAAGTAGTCAAAGTTTGGGTCCACATCAAACCTCCAAGAAATATTGAACTTCTTATCAACAACTTGGTTATTGATCATTGTTCTTGCTGTTTCATAAACCAGCAGTGATGCGACGGAGGACTCATTGGTAGAGGCATAACTTATATTTGAAGTATTCTTAATTGTTGTCGAAGCATCCACAGAGAACATAAACCTTTCATCTGATTCCCAATTTCTTGCAAGATTTGAGTCTTTACTGGATCCAATTTCAGGCCCTCCAACATTCAACCGGTACATGGTCTCCATCCCACGGTCTCTCAAACTCAGAGGAACTTTTACATCATTGCCACCCACTTTCTTCACAGGATCAACAAACATCTCATCAAGGACTGGGATGACTTCAATTGCATTCACAAAGGCAAACGACCTTGCATCAGGAGTAAACTCAAGCCCCAATCCCTTATCATTGACACCAACCAAATACTCTTTCACCAAAGATGTTAAACTCGAATTACTTCTCATGTTCTTCCACAATATCTCACTGGGGACATTGAATTTCGAAAGCAGCTTCAAATTGTTGGCCAGCACGTCAAATGAAGACTCATTGACACTGAAGTTCCCAATGGATAAAGGGTGGAAATGAAGTCTGACATAATAAGATCCAGAGGTTATGCTGAAATTGTAGATCGATGTTGCATTAAATATCCGGGCAGCTTTGTACAAAGCTCCATAGGTTGATTCTCCATCAGATGAGTCAGTTGATGCAATAATTCCAGGAGACGTCAGTGTGAAATTATTTTCAGGAACTAAATCTCCAACCCATTCCCTACCATCTACATTCTCACTAGAATTTGAACCACAATTGATCAATAATTGTTTTGATTGCGCTTCACCAATTCTTATTGTAACAGATAGGAGAACCAATACACTAATCCAACAGAACTCCATTCCCCAACAAGTCAATAGGAGTAATCAACAGAACTCTGGGTAACCTTAGAAAATTGACAAGTTAAAATACCAGAGAACTTATCTTCCTCATAAAACAGAAAGATCTACAACTGCAATATTTCTGAATAACCCCAAATCTTCCAATAAACAAGAGACGCTCAAGCACCAAATAATACGAAAACAAAAGATACTAACAAACTGTGAACTCTTCACTTGACCCCCTCCACTAAAAATCCAATTTTGGCAACAAATACCAACCCTTCTAAACAAAAATGCACATGGGTTTTTGTAATTTTACTCTCTACTTACCAAACAGGATGAAGAGAGTAGCAAGATGGCAAAAAGGAGCTGCCTTTCACGGATCCAATCTGCATAAAGACACCAAAAAGAAAGTAGAAATCACCAGAAAGTCCATAACTGCGTGCAAGAGAAAAATCAATTCAAAAAGGACTAGAAAGCTTTCTCTCTTACCCACGGATGAGACTAGAGAGACCAACGCCAAAGGTTTCTGGAAGTTTTTGCAAATGGGTTAAGTTTGTGTCCAAAAGGAAGAGAGAAAGAGAGAGGAGAGAGGGAGGACGCCACTGGCCCACTGCCGCTTTGTCTTGTACTTTATTTTATTATTAGTTCTTTTATTTACATCTGTGAGACGAGGGAGGAGTGAAGCTGTTGACATTTGGCAAGGGATTGTGATTTGTGTGGGCATTTGATCCTGTCCCCTTGCAGATCCATGGTGCTGGTATTAGTGGTTCAACTTCCCCAGACCAATTACAGGGTGTTATATGATTTTTAGAGAGGGTGTTATATGCTTATTTTCAAGCTGCAGAAGTCAGAAGATGCGAGAACATGTCGAGGCGGTGCAAATTCCAGTTACAACTGGATATTGATGTAAGTCTCATGCACTCTGACAGTCGACAGCAGGCACGCGGTTCCAGCTGGGTGGGCCCGGGCTCTGGACGCCAGCGACCGACCACCACAAGGCCCAGGGGATCCTTCCCGTACGGACAGCCTGGACTTTGAAGGCGGGTTGGTTGCGCCTGCGTCACTCTTCATTTCTTTATACTATTTTCTTTTATTTATTTATTCCTGCATGAAGCAAAATCCTGTTATTATCTTTAAAAAAAATACTAAAAGTAGTTAATTTTTTTTATTCATACATGGTTTGTGTCAATGATCAAATGATATCAAGAGCTTGATGCCAATGCATACATTATTCTTAAATTCGATAATAGTAAGCTTCATCAAATTGCAACAATCACTCTTAAGCATAAGCAGAGACCAAATGAATGCAGAGGTCATTCTTGCACGAAGAGAGCAGTAAGGGTGCAGTCATGTAGATCTTATTGACAGTATAGACATTTTCACCCAATTAATGAGAAAACAAGCAAAAAGATGCACATGCAATCAGATGCTGAAGAAGAACTTATGTTGATCAACAGCTAAATAGCATGTTACCTTCTAACTCTGTTTAAGCCTCTCTCGCTGCTCAACAGTTGGCATTTGTGAGAACATGATAAATTACTTAAGATGGTCAAGTTACAATCTAATACAAGCAAAACTAAATACATAAAACAGTTAAGAGAAACCAAAAAAAAAAAAAAAAAATTTAGAATCACTAGAAAGAAGGCCAAAGCAAGTGTCTTCACCATCTTCTCCATAGATTCCTCTCCTATTCATACTTCTGAAACTGCCCCAGGTATGGTGTGATCATAAGCAAGCGTAGTTAAGTGGCTTTTGGCGGTTCGTCAGCAGGTAGTATGTTGTCGTCATCGTGGTAAATATTCTCCGCCATCTGCCATATTTGAAGGATGTTATCTTCAGCCACGCTGGCAACAACCCAGTCCTCGCAGGGGTTCCAAGAGAAGTCGGATATCTTGCTAGTGTGACCGCCATGGATGAACAGGAGCTCCGGTGGTCCATCTTCTGCATCTTCTGGTGTCTGTTCATCATCAATCCTGAAAAGAAATATGGATTTGAAGTGATATCTCTGCATTTGTAATAGGCGTTGATTGATTAGTTTTCCACATGAAGTACATACGATATACGATATCTGCCTACTAGAAGCCTTGACAGAAATTCTCTTTCATATTTTCCGAAGACGAACAGACTCATCTCATCCATGAATGAGAACAAGGGAAGAAAGGAAAAAAAGGAAAGAGAGAAAAAGTGCAACCAATTCACACTTCAATGTCTATTGAGTGGGAACAAAAGCCATCAACATTTTTGGAGCAAAAAGATGTTACAATGAGAGAAGCACCAAAGGACAAATATAAATCAGTCATGAACAAGTACGTATGGATGACCCAATAGGAATGAGAAACAACATTTATTCACTCTTTGGCAGAACAGTAAATTTGTTCCCAAAAGGGGAAAAGAAAAGAAAAGATAAAACAGCACATAAGAAGAAACCAATTTGACAGCAATAAACTCAATTTCTTACAGGGCAAGAGTTTGTGGCTGCAGGCGCATCGGGTCTGACCCAAGGTCAACTCAACAAAAATACACAAAACATAGTAACTCCAAAGAACTGCATGTGATAAAGCAAGAATCCCTCACCCAGTTCTCATCAGGAACACATAATGAAACTTCAGCTAGAACAACTATGCATTTTTCGGGTGTCAAAACCTTCAGAGAAAGGAGAATCATAATACGTTTGGCACCATAATGTTGCTATATGGCCAACCAGCCGGTGTTACAGCAATAGAAAAACAAATTAACTTCCTAAGGAGGATATTTGTAGCATTTGAGCCAAGAGAAGGATGAGAAATAGCGAGTGATCGTAGTTGGCGCCTCCAGACACCAGCTAGAGTTACCACAGAAAGGTAAACTAAATAATCGGAGTATTCCTACTTTCGATACATAAAAACAGGTATCACAACCAAAATTGTAAGGCTTATTGAATCGGTTAGTTTCATTGAGGTTGTTTTCAACATTCACTTCTATGAAAGACCTGGGGGAGGGGATGATCCAGCAGGTTACCCTCCTCCCTCCCTCTAGTGACAGCCTCTAACATTGGCTAAATGAACAAGTCATCTCACTACTCAGTATGTCTATCGGCCAATTATTGTTGGCTTGATATTACTCTTCTAGTAAACATTTTAGCTTTATCCTCCCCAACTTTACCTAATAGGGCTTAATATTCTCATCTTCCATTGCACCTGCTTGTTTCTAGGCTGTCTTATTTACAAAAATCTTCAGTTTGTCCTGAGCAGACGACTGCAACAAATACTAATGAAAGAAATATCTCAGACAGCAGTCTACCGATTCACTTGACTCAGGTTGGTTGTATACTCCAGCAACTATGTGTTCACAGAAAACCAATCAAGCAAAAGTATACCAAAAGGAAGCATCTTCAAACTGCAAACATATTATCTCCATTATATCATAGCAAGCTAATATATCCAAAGTAAGGTTTGAGCATTTACCTGCTGAGATCCCACACCATAAGCCTCCTACCAAGACAACAAGATGCTAGTATAGTCTCATTCTTTGGGCTCCACCCAACTTGGAAAACCTCTTCTCTACATATACAAGGTTGTATAGAATGTGAGTGTTTGTTTACATCCAAAAATCAAAAGGTAAAAGTTTCCCGCTGAATGATCAAATGAACAAATATTTGAATGCTTACTTGTGAGAATCAAAAGTGTGCAAAGCCATACTTAGCTTGCGGAGGTCAAACAACTTGACAGTCTTATCAGTTGAACCTGTTGCTACAACCCACTCATTGAAGGGGTTGAATGCCAAGCAATTAACCTGTCAAAGCATGATGTACACAATTTAAAACCATCATGTGGCACAATTCAAGTACACATCATCTTTTATTGTTAATTAGAAACTTTTAAGAAAGCAAATCAAGGATGTTCGATTGAGAATGTTGGCAAACATTAGCAACCAATGTATGAAGGGGATAGAAATGAAAGTAAATGTTTTCAGGTTTAAAATGATTGGATGATGGCAGGGGAAAACATATTTATTGCCCATTCCCTATTTCCTAGGAATTATTGTAGTATTTTAATGTAAAAGAGACTCCTCAGGCACATACATATTCAGATCTCAACCAGGATGGTAACCCCTAAAGTTATCATTTATTAATCATGTGCACAACTGCGAGCACTGGGTGCACACTGTAAATTTTAATGAACCTTGCCATATCCTCTACTGCGAGTATGACAAAATGTTGCTCACTTGAACTAAACTAAGTCAATTTTTCTATGAGTCCATGGCTTAATTCAATATTTTTTGATAACCAATGACCTGTCACTGTGAAAAGCATTATTGAATTGTTTGACAGAAACAAACTTTTCAGTGACTTCAGTATAAAATATGCAGCTAATATAAATCAGCACATTCTCTACTTGCTACAGAAAATGTAACATAAAATAAGATCATAAAATGTAACATAAAATAAGATGCACGTAAATTTCATAATATTCATCAGTTGATTAAAAAAAAGGGAGGAAACCATAAATCAGTGAGCTTTTAAAAAAAATGAATTCAAAGTCTCTAAATGAACTATGTCGCATTGCACTAGATCATAGAACAAATTTCATCACACTCTTCTTGAAAATTAAGACGTTTGATCTATTATGAAAGGCGCAAAAATTATCTCATTAATTACACTTGTTTAACTTAGTAGTTTCATTGTGCAGGACAACAATCAATAGGGCCGCAAGCTAGAAGTTTCAGATGAAAGAGGAAAAGTTGTTCAGTCTTGGTTAAATTTAGCATACAGGTGGTTCCCCTATCTTTAGAGGTGTTGGAGCTTAGATGGGGGAGAAGAGAAAAGAAGACGGGTTCCAGCTGTATGCCTTGACGAAAACAACCAAGGTCTGGAGGAGCAAGGCTACAGAATTGAGCAAGCTCTTTTCGAACTAGCCAAAAATTCCAGCCGATTGGTACAGGCATGTTATGTTCTATGATAAAAATAACAATGAGAAAGTAAAATAAGGAGTACCTAAGTCGAATCTGCAATGTACTGCTAGTTTGCTACATATGGGTTTCATCCTCCTCCCCAGTAAAAACAGGCTCAATTTGTACATTGAATGTCAGTTTGCAATGGATTATGCCACCCAAGAACACACATAAAAAGAGCACAAGCTCGTAGTTGATTGTGAAATTGTGAGAAGGCAGGGTTTGAAAAGCAGTTTATAACAATTCCACCACCAGAACTGAAATGAAAACTTTCTAAGTAAATTCCTAATTAATGTGGTTTTAAAGCAAAACCATTCAAACGAACTAGTGCAGTTCAGTTTTGATCGAAAGAAATTATACGATTGACCCCCAAATCTAGATCATAATCATGTGAATCATGCGTGAGGATGATGCAAACATGCAAAGTATTAATTGCACCTGAAGTGCAATGCATTTCTCGTGTGTGTGTGTGATTTAACCCATAAAAAAACTAAATTTATTAGATAAAAGAATAACCCATGCTTGAATATCTAGAGTCTTCTTTCTTTCCATGAAAATGCAGTCAATATGTTGTTCGGATGATATAATACCTCAGAGATAAATCCAATTTCCATAGTAAATATTATCATCCCTAGTTTCCCACCTACTAGACTATTATTCAAAGTCCACACAAATTGGAGTTGATTGCACGAGCTTAACCCGCGAAAGCAGGTTTCCTATTTGCCAATTGTCAAGTAGGCTTTAAAGACAAGGCCACTGTAGGCTATCTAAAAATTACTGAGGACAAAGCCTCAAACGCGGACCTCAAGTCAAACGTGAGGCTCGCGTTTCAACCCTAAAATGCAAAGGCACTTCACCAACGTGATGATAGTGCTCTTCATCAAACGCGATAGTCGTTTTGCTTCTTCAAACACGGACCTCAATCATGATCGTGTTTCAGCTTGAAACACAAGTCTAGGAAGCTCCGTGTTTCAACACTAACGCGAACATGTAAGCTCCATGTTCAATCAACAGCGAGGTCCGCATCCAGCACGAGACCCACATTTTTGCTATAACAGACATCAATTATTGTGTCAAATCACATCCACATTCTCTCCACGCAATAGGGAATAAATCCCTATTATGGAGAGATTTAAGAGATCAGTTACACCCCAAAAATCTCTATAAATAGTTGTGAGAAGCTACAGAGAAAGGACTTTTAGCCTTAGAAAGTTCAAGAGAAGAAAAAGAGGAGACTTTTTCTAACTTGCTGAGTTCAAGTTCAATCTCTTGGAGATTTCAGCCATTACTTGAAGTTCGATACTTCACCAGTGAGCAATGCAAGAGAGCAAGAAAATCTGAAATCAACTTTCAGGTTCAGTTCATCAACAGAGAATAAAAATCACTCTCCACCGCTACATCAAGAATCCGGTATTAAACAAAAGGAAGATCCACTCAAAACTCCACTCTCTTTTATAATCAGAGATTTTGATCCATTGTAACATTCTTTTCAATCAATTAAAGAGTTTACACGCTCGATTTTTTCCAACGAACAGAGCCACAACTTTAACAAACTAAACTTTCATCCAATGTATGGCACAAAGAATGCAAACATTTAAATAAAATGATAGCTGGAGTTCTAACTTCCAACTAACCCATCCTAATTGTAGCAATCAAATTTTAGTCATAACAAAATTACACTTTTTATAGTCACAAAAGATTACAGAAAATATTCTAATATGTATAAAGATACACTCCTAAGACAACCTAATTAAAAGATAACCATATCTAAATTTTTTTCATAAAGCCCCTCTACAACTATAACATAAAGTTCAAACATATCTCATATCAAAGCTTGTCTTATCAACATTTTCTTGGTAATTGTGCCAATTTAGAGGGTTAACATCAGGTAACAACTGACACTAAAACTCTGCCAAAATTTCCACGGATCTTTTTCAATAGGATCTCATTACCTGCTTCATTATAATGGAGAAAGAAGAAGATGATAATGGGTGATTGACGGCCATTTTCTTTTTTATGCTATGAGATTAAAAGATACCATGGAGAACAAGGACAGAAGATGCTATATAATCAAATCATCCGATATGATAAATTGTTCAAGTAAATAAGGCAGTTGACAATACTATCATCTTGGTCGATGAATTTCACCAGTTATTACCAAGCTTTACCACTGATACTTGGAATGAAGTTTCTACATTATGATCACCCTGCATTTTTACCAAAAGAAGCTCTAAGGTAAATCAAGCATTCTAAGATCTTAAACCAATGAAATGCTATAAAGTCCAGTGCAGCTGCATCCATCTCCTCATGGGAGCCTCAAAGATCTAGCAACCTTTATCTATATTACAAAAAAGAAAAAGGCAAGAAAATACGTCGATGTAGTTTTCAAGTCGCATGTCACCTTATCATTGTGTTCACACGTTATCCTTACACTCCACACTTGTTGAAACTGTCACACATAATGTAACATTTCTCAGACCAATATGAAATAGTTAGGCATGAAAACTATCCATATCAAACAGATTTCCACTAAGTTGCATCCCCATTCTCCCTTGCAGGACACCTTTTTCTTTTTCTTTTTTTGTTGTTGTTGTTGGGTGTTTTTTTTTTTGGGTGGATTGGGTTGGGTTTGGGGTTGAGACATTTTGGCACAAGTGCTCCTAACAGTCTGTCATCCAATTATTTTTCACCATTCCAATTTATTAACAATCTCTGACCAGTATTTAGCTTAAGCCAACTCCATCAAATTAATCCTACTCATGTCAATAGCTAAGCAAATCTTTAAGGCATGTTGAGCCAATGAGAAAAGGCATTGAATGATTGGGCAGCCTGAGGATCACAAAAATCCCAATCTAGTCCCAACTCAAGCAGTTTGAATTTAATTGTCTAAGCAGTCAAAAAAAAAAAAAAAAGAAAATTCACAACTTCCTGAAAACAGACAGTATATATTCAATAACAGTGCAGATTATGCTATCAACGGATGCTTGTCAAAAAATCAGGAGCACACTATGGCCCCAAGTGCCATCTCCAACTGGCGGGAATAAAAAACAAAATACCTACAAATGGAAGGGAAGGATAAGCATAAACACCACATTCTATGGTGAGCTAATAAGAATGATCAACTAAAAAAGTTAGCAGACTATGATACATGTTTGAGGCGAGTGAAATAGCTGATCGATATAGTCTAATCAGCACAAGAAAATTGTTTGTTAGGAGATTAGGATGAAACAAAATTCAGTGGAGAAGAAAATCACAAACCAATCTCAGCAATACTAATTTTAGTTTCAACCATAAAAAGAAGTCTTAAGAATGCCTCTTAGTGTTGAATAGACTTGTGCTGTTGTACAACTAGAAAACAATAAACAGTAGATTATATTCTATGCCATTACATCATGCAGAAACAAATGTTGCATATCCATATAGGTTCTGTCTATTATTTATCATGATCTTATACTTATTGCAGTTTTCTAAAATGAAAGAATGTGATGAATAAAGTGACATAATCAAGAAGTCATCCAGGTTAGGAGCACAGAGAAAAAAACTCTGTGATCGTCAGTTGTATACGGAAGGCATCACTCACCTCACCTTGATGAGCAACTACAGACTGAATTGGCTTGTTAGCTGTTGGTGTTCGCAGATCCCATATGAGCAAATGTTGATCATCACCAACTGAGCCAAACAAGTATTCATGCCTCAAATGCCAAGCAACATCCTCAACAACCCCTTCATGCACCTATTCCACAAGAACATATCAGCAACCTTGACAGTGAAGATGATGCAGCAAGATTAAAACCATCTCAAAGGTATTGCATTAAAGTTTATAATAAAGCTAAAAAAAATTCTTGTTTATAAGCACAAAGTATTTGGAATGTTACTAATATGAACACAGGAAATTCCCTACCATTTTATTGCTAAATTGCCAATGACCACACACTACCTTTATATTTGAATTAAATAGTTAAACAAACAGATTCTGTAAATGGACTGCAATCCCTGGTTTATACATTAACTTCCAATAGATTAATTAGTTGAGCACTTTTAGAGCCTATGGTTGGAGAATACTCCTTTCACTAGAGAGCATACTAGAATGTATATATTACATCCATGGTTATTTTTAGCGAAGTACAAGCAGTTGGTAATATTACATATAGCCAACTAAATGGTAAATTATAGAATGCCAATACAATATGTTCATCAAAACATAAGAAACTGAATTTCTACATAAAATTTATTTCAGTCTTTTTAATAACCCAAAATAACATGAAAGCATGGTTTAAATCTCGGTATGTGTATGAGTATCAGCCAATGGTTTTCTAATATTAATATCGGCCATCAATATCGGCCATCAATATGGTATTGTTGATATATACCTGAATAGACGATATTTAAAACCATGCATGAAAGTTTCTAAATTGAGCTGATAAGAAATTAAAAATTTGCATCTGCAGGATAGCTGTCAAAAACAAGTGGATTATTATTACCTTAACAGTTCACATTTTTTTTTCAATTTTGGCGGACAAGTAGATCAGTCTGTATATGATTTGCAGAGTTACCTATCATGAAATCTTCAGACTAATGGCATGCTAATTACAACTTTGTACAGCCATAGATAACAAAAGCTAATAGAAAAAGACAACTTTTCTAAACATCATATGATTATCAAATAAGCATAAAAGAAAATTTGTAACATAATAACGTACCAAACTATATACTGACATCCATAAAGGGGGGAACACACATTTACGAAAGAAACTAGAAAGAACATATATTTTTTTCCATGGATGGGGGCATTTTTAGTTGTTGTGTGTGTGTGTGGTGGGATAATGTCTCTAGAGTCTAGACTGTGTCATTAGTAGAAACCTTTAGCATGGACTGAGCAGGAACATGTGATGATGTGATATCAATCAGCAACTGATGAGAAAAATGAAAAAAAAAAAAAAAGCTTAGAATAAATCTACAAAAATATAACCTTAAAAATTTGAAGAGCATCAAGAGCCTTATTTTTGGGTGTTGCATTAATGTCCCACAAGCATATTTGAGCATCATCTGAACCACTTAGAAGATGGCCCTGTTTGAAAAGACTCCATGATAAACCATATCCTTCAGAATTGTGGCCCTTCAGCCTCAAATCAGGATTGCATGCACCATCCAGAGGAGGTTTGGATGGATGCTTACTGTAATCAAATACATACACCTCTGCACTAACTGTCTTTGTTGCAATTACGAAAGGGTTCTGAGGCATATAGCGAGCTCGATTAACTTCTCCATCGTGATTTATCTGCTGAATTATTTGCACCTGCCAGAAGTCATTGAAAAGTATGTATTAGAGATAGTGGCAATACCATCCATCATGTAAGCAGATCTTGCCATCAAAGCTGCAAGTAGTATTGAAAGGATTACAAACTCTGAATACACAGTGATCCTAAAAATTGAAATAGGAAAGTCCTATAGAAGTCTACCATGCAACCATCAGAACAATATTTTACAAGAAGAAAATTAAGCAAAGTGGATGAATAGGTTGGCAAATTATATGATTGCTTAAATACATTAGTAGCCACTTAAGCTTTTGATTGTGCAATGAAAGCAGAAAATGCTACAGCGAGATCCAACCAAGTTATATTTCTAAATTTTTATTAGTTACTTACTCACAGTTTCCCATTTTGATCTCCTAACTCGCAATATAACACCTTGAATCTATTTTTCTTATGATATACAAGCCAGAAAAGCAATCTGTAATAAGGGATAAGCCAATCAAAGATTAAAATAAATAAGGTTAAAAACCAGAAATTAATAAGAATTAACAAACAATATATCAAAAAACATAAAAAGAACAACACTAGCAAGCAACAAGAAAACCCTAGGTTCTGTGAAGCCATATGAGAAAGAAACCAAAAGCAATACTTGTTAATAAAAGTAACAATACAGTAATAAATCAAACATAAAAGAAAAAACTGACAAGCAATAAGATATCTCTCGGTTTTTCTCCAAACACTGACAAGCGATAAGATATCTCTCAGTTTTTCTTTTCCTTTTTTTTTTGGGAGGGTAAACGTTAGGGGCCCAGGTAGTAACTTTCAGCACTTTTGGTTATCACTTATTTGTTGGCACTCCGCAACATTTGAATCTGTGACCTCCCATGTCATATTCAAACGCCTTACCATTTGCTCACAGCTTTACAGTCATAAGCAAAATCAGACAAAGGAAATGCATTGATGTAAGAACAGTTAAATGTTATCAGTTAGTAGTTACTAGAATTAGTCTGCGCCTCTATTTGATGTAAGCTACACCTCTATTTATAATTAACTAGTCTTAGAAGAAAGTATAGAGGAATTAAGGAATGGTAATAAGTAATAACCCACCGCTTAGTACTTTAGCAAGCCAACTTGAGCCCTCTTGGTAGTTGAAGTGGTTGTTCTTAAAAACACTGTGCTAGCACACACATTTGTTTCTGAAAGGAAGTGTGAGGCTAGGCATATGATATAGGAGTGAGTGGAAACACACCCTGTTACATTACTGTGTAGATAATGAAACAAAAATTCAACCCAATTAATAAAGTCTTCTAACTAATACTACAATTATATGCTCCACCAAGATGCATCTTCCTGTCCGTTTGGCGCTACTCAAAAGCTTAAATCAGAAGCACTAATACCAATTAGATTCCTTTAAGGCCATTATAATATATCGTATTTTCCACGATCAGGCAAAGTGCTGGATTATATGTGCTCTCAAAATGGATTACAGCGGAATATTCAAATAACCAGATTACAGATGGCAAACGATCGTGCCATTTTCCAGGCATCTAAACCACTCCTCACTAGTTGCATGTTTAGCAACATCACCAAACATGTCTCAGTTATAGGTGCACCGAGCTTGGCTTTGTTGAAGCTCTAATCCCAAGCAAGACCCTTCTGTATAGCTTCCTTCCCTCTTGCCTTTAATAATTCTGACTGATTTCCAGCCAGCGATAGGCTACTTATTCCAAAGGAATCAAGGTTTTTGTATCTGAACACTTCAACTTCCCCTTATAAAAATGTAAAACGGAACTAATCACAGTTTCTCTTCCCTAGCTAGTAACAAGAGTCATAACGGAGTAGTATGCTCCCTCCACACAAAAAGATTCAAACTTTTCACCTCAAAAGAAAATTCTATCACCTAAACAACATTCCAGAGCAAACCAAACCTTAAAATTTCTCTTCCACAAAGATTAACATTTCTCTTCCCTAATCAGCAACAAGACCGTGTCGCAGCAGTTTGCTTCTTCCTTGCGAAAAGATTCAAACGTTTTGCCTTAAAATAAGATTCCACCATCTAATCTACACTCTCAAGAAAGCAAACCCTAAATTTTACATCTACTCCGAATTTAAATTTCAGTTGAAGACAAACACACGAAAAAGAAGTATCAAGTTAAAGAAAGGGAACAACCTTGCCGCTGGCGCATCCGAACCCGCCAATCTCGCCTCGGTCATCATCATACTGCCTCGCATCGTTCTCGGCATCGTCGATGGGGAGCTGGACCTGGGCGAGCATCAGGTAGTTGGGCTCGTTGTCGGAGGTGTGGGTCCCGAGGATCATCTTCTGCACGGAGTAGTCTTTTCCGGCGGGCTCGTCGCGGTCCGGCATCCATTGCACCGTCAGCGAAGGCCACTCGAGTGCGTGGGTGATCACCAGATCGTAGAGGAACGGCGTGTTCTTCTTCCAGATCTTGTACTCCTCGTTGATCAGCCGCTCCTCGACCTCGCCCCTGAACTCTTCCTCGTCTTTCGCCATGGATTTTTGATTTCTAGGGTCTTTTGAAAAAAAATGGAGGGAAATGGAGAAAGATTTGGGGATGAGAAGGAGACGGAGGAGGAGAGATTTTGAGGGTTTCTGGTTTATATTTATAGAGGGAGGGGAATGGAATAGTTGGATATTTCGAGGGTGTTTTCGTGATTTTGTAAACGGGTTGAAAAGCCTGATAAAGATTATTGGATCGGGCCAATATTGTTAACAGCCCAATAATGACTAGACGTCCTTCTCTTGGACGCAACAAAAGGCCCATCCTGAACCCAACAAATTGTCAGCCCGCGTTACACCGGGGATATGGGCTCAAACCTTAGGCTTTTTCTGTGCTGCAGTGTTTGTTTGGAATTTTGAAAAAAATGTTTTTTTTTTTTTTTTGAACATTATTCATCCCTGGACGTCAACTTTGCATTCTCCACGATCCACTCTCACTCTTTTACCAGTGAACCAGTTCTCACAGGAGAAAACTGTACATTTGTTCTTTAGAAAATAGAAGAGGAAAGTCTCTGTAAACCACGAAGTTAAGTTGCTAGTCAAGTACACTAGCCTCTTTATCCATGAAATTGAGCCCTGTCTGCATGATGTAAATTTATTTCATAAACTTTCCGATGAAAGATTCGAACCTTATTCTTTCCTCTATCTATTTTTTTCCTTTTTGGGAAATAGCCATAGGCTTATATAGTAGCCTCATGTTGCAAGAATCCGCCTCATATTGACGGAGATGGAAAGAAACTCCCACGAGGAGATAATGAAACACTTACTTTGCACATATGAATCACAATAAGTTAGACAGAATTGCTATTAGCTTCTACGTACAACCTCTGTACATTATAAATGAAGGCTTCTACGAACTGTTAGTCAAGATTAATAATTTGTCTACGCCACAAATTCGAGCTGCTAGTCAAGTTCAGTGATCTTTGTATGCCATGACCCTTGTTTACTAATGTCTACTTTGCAAATTTACTTTGAAAACTCTCTTATCATCCATCGTGGAGTCAAAGAGATTCAAACACACAACCTTCCACGAACTATTTGAGTATCAGATTAGATTATTGTGGGATATGTATCGCCAAGTGTCAATCAAGCAGGTGCTTAATGAAAATGACTTGTCAGTACTGTAATGTCTGCACCTGGTCAGGGAGGAATCAAATCCCATTGTCATCTAGGAGCCTCCAGCCTCCAAAGCTCTGCCATATGGCAGCCCTTCATTCTCCTCCTTGATTTGATGAGGAGAGTATCAATCAATTCATGCCTTTTAGTAACAGTTCAGATGGTATTATAAATGAAATTGTTGTGATTATTTCTTGAAGGTGGTGTTTAATTTATAGGTTTCAACAACTTTTAGTACTGTAAATTAGTAAGTTTTGGTTATTATATGATCAGATAGTGGTCATCTCCTCTAACAAGAGTGACTGTATGAGTCTCCTTAAAATAATAAGGATGGCAATGATAACAATGACAATAATATTATACTATTTGTAATGGACATGACAATCTAGCTGGTTAATTGAGTGAGATAAATAACATATGATCACATTGTGTTGGATCTGATTTCCCTATTGAATTAGTGAGTAGGAAAATGGTATACACAATAATTTCTTTATGGCCAACAACATTTTACTTTTATACTGATTAATCATAGATAATTAGATCTTTAGCAACCTCAATTTGTAATCTTTCTCTAGCTCTCTTAGAAGAACCTTTCAACTTCTTTTGGGGATGAGTATCATATTTTCTCTCTAAAGAAAATTGTTTTTAATTTCCAAGTTCTTTTTTTGATATAGGAATCCCTAATTAATGTTGTTCTTTTCTCATTATTTCAAAACTCTTCTTGATATATAGAAGTAAATATCATAATTAGACTTTGGGTACTATAACCTCTTTTATTTAAGATGAGCGCGAGATTTCTAGATATACAGTTATAATTAGAGAGATTAATAACTTCATTTCTTAATCTAATAAATGATATCTTTTTATTTTAAGATTTCTTTTGAGATAGAGATATTGATATACTACTAGATTTCAAGATACATTAAAAGATTGTAAATGAATGGATATATTTTGTTTAGATGTGACATGAACGTGAGTTATTGTCAAATTACAATTCCAATCATAAGGGTGTGGTTATCGTAGTAGAAATGCTTGATGAAATTAAAATCCATAGCCCATAATTCTTCACCAAATTGATTCATGATTCGAATATAAATATAATACATTGACCCTTACCACAAGTGTAGAGTTTGGATGCAGTGACAGGGATTTAAATATAGTATCACAGTCATCAAAAATTTTTACTGATCATTGTTCTCATGCCATCCTCAAGCCTACTCTAGGCCATACTCGCAAAATGGCGTGGGCACAATGCCTGGCCACTTTTTCAAAGTTTAGAGGGATAACTCTCATATCATGTTGAATTAGTCAAGATTAAGGTCTCTATCATTACACCAAAACTCTTAAGTTATGATGATAGTTGAAGATATTATATTTATATTCTAACACGCCCCTCAGGTCGAAGGTTCTTTTTATGGGTCGAAACATGAGCTTTTTCGCTAATATTTTTTTGTTTTTAAATTCACTTTTTAAATGTCTAGGTGATAATTGAATCTGGGTTGCTCTGATACCATATTAAAATCCCTTACACTACACAGTATTTACATCAAAACTCTAAAATTGTAGTGAGGATTGATGGTATTATATTTATATTTTAACAACATCCTTTTAGTTTTAAATCTTTGTGAAAACCATCATTGGTCATGTTTGTCATAAAAAGGAAAATTAAAAAAGATAGTTGCAAGATACACTACAAAGTATAGCACTTTCTTTCCAATTTTTAAGATCTTTGTTTGCAGAGGTTCCATTTGGTTACAAACAACAAATGAACCTGCATCCTTTAATCACTTGCGTATAGATTATATTTGAAGTTTAATTAATTTCTGAAGAAAAAAGACCTGAAGTTTACCAAAAAAGACTTGTCATCCAGCAGTTGGGATGTTTATCCACTCTGTACTGTTGATTCTTCTGAAAGATCATTTAGTTTGAGACATACAACTCATGAACTCGTAGAATCTTCAATGCTGAGATAAGGGCAAAGACAATTTAACTAACATTAGATGAATACATACTCACAAACTAAAATGTCATAACTTTATACAGGGGCGGAATCAGAAAATTTTTTTGGGTAGGCTGCAATTTTTTATAACATATACTTATGAATTATATGAATTTATCAAAAGAATAAAACAGTATTCTCCACTAAATCAGGAGTGGAATTAGGAATAAATTTACTAAAAAAAACCAATATAGAAAGGGGTCTAACACAATATATAAAAAGAATAAAAATAAAAATTAGATTTACGCCTATATATAAAAAAATGGGCCGGGCTGTAACCCCGCCCAGCCCACTAATAGATCCGCCCATGACTTTATATAATTTCTTGTTTGGGGTACACGGTGTCTCATATAGATATCAATTATCCAGCAGCAAACTTTTGTTTTCTTCTCTCTAACTTTATACAATTTCTTCTGCGTGCTCCTCTTTTGTCCATAGTTGTTTTGCTATGAATCGAGAACCAATCAATCATTGTGAAGACGACTATAGAAAACTCGTTAATCATTTCGTGTCTATTTTATGAAGTTTGTTTGAAATCTTTTCTCCACGTGCTACTTTTTTTCATGAGCTTAAACTGCATAAACAATGCGATGGATGCTTTTGCCCTCCAATTGGCCTTACAAGTTCTCCTGCGTGCTCCTCTTTTGTCCATAGTTGTTGTACTATGAATCAAGAACCAATCAATCATTTTGAAGAAGACTATAGAAAAAATTGTTATCATTTCGTTTCTATTTTATGGCGTCTGTTAGAAAAAAAATGTTTGTAATTGCATCAATCCTCAATTGAAAGAGTTATAACTTACATTAGTCCATCATGCTCAATGGGTATGAAAAGTGAGACTCATGGAGAAGTTGGACGTACCAAGTTACCCTCACTACCAACACCTACTCCCATTTAAGGACAAGAAGGCAATCTTAACTCTTTATCCTTGCTTAATTAGCCCACTAATCCTTTATTAGTGGGTGAGATTACATGAAACCAATTACCTTGCCAGCATGAGGAGGGGAGCCCCACACTCTCACTTCTTCTCCCCTTCTGTTTGGCTCATTTGACGTCCCGAATCCAAAACTCTCTCTCTCTCTCTCTCTCTCTCTTTCATTTCCAAAGCTGCATTCAAACTAACGAAGCCTTAAAGCTCTGAACTTTTTGTAGACTCGACCAAGCTTTTTAGAGAGAGAGATGAAGAGGTACAGAAATGGGCAAGTGTGGGACTTTGAGAGTGAGATGCCAGTGTCCAGAGATGGGTCCGATGTCATCTTGGGACTCGACGGCGGGACCACGTCCACCGTTTGCGTCTGCCTCTCGGCTGCAATGCGCTTCTGCGACCGGCCGCCGGAGGACCTGCCCGTGCTCGCCCGGGCAGTCGCCGGCTGCTCCAATCACAACTCTGTTGGAGGTAATTTGCAGACACCACTTCATTCGGTTTCATGACCCATGTGAGGATATCCAGCAAGATTGGATTTTGATTAGAGTTTTGGGTTCTTTTTAGTTGATTTCCATCTGGGTAAGAGGTGGTTTGCTTTAATAGTATTCACATTTGTTTGTTCAAAAATTAGTTCTTGAGTACGAGTATGATTTTTTTTTTTTTTGTTTGAAGACAGGAATGATACAATTTGGTCTCTGTTTGTGTTTGTTTCTCATTTAGACTTCCTTCCTTCCTTTCTTTCTTTTCCCTCATCCAATGGGTATCAGCTTTTATTTTCAGTTTTTAAAATTTTGGTACCAGTGCACTCCTCTGACTTTTTGCTTGATGAATTTTGTGATTGCTTGCTTGTCTATTTTCAATGGGTTCACTTTATTGTTAGCAATTTCTCTTCACTTTTGAAATTATTAGGCTGCCTATTATATGTTTGTCCAAAAATTAGCTCTTGAGTGCATTTGGTATGAGAAAGAAGTACAAAATGAATAAATGTAGTCAAGCAATGAAAATTCACCATTTTTAAGTGATATGATAGGTTTTGTTCTATCCTCAAATAAAATAAAATAATAAAAATAAAAATCCTCAAAAATGATAGGTTTTGTTGGTTAAGTTGCATCATTTTGAGATAACCTTCTGCTCTGAACAGAAATTGCTGCCAGGGAGACACTAGAAAAAGTCATGGCTCAAACCCTTTTGATGGCTCGCTCTAATCGTTCTTCGGTTCGGGCAGTTTCCTTGGCTGTATCTGGAGTCAATCATCCTAATGATCAGGAGAGAATTCTGAATTGGCTCAGGTTTGTTCCTTTTCCACTTGCTCAGCATCGAAGATGAAAAATATAAAAGCATGGTTTTCCTGTAATGCTGAATACATCTGACATCACACAATGGTTATTATTTCAAGGGTTCGGATCTGTTTCCTCTTCTTAGGCATTGCTATCTGTTGGAGCTAGTTCATTTATTTTGCAATCAATACATCTAGGATTAATTTGTTCAAGGATTGTGAGGTATTCTCTTATAGAAACTCCAGGGAGTTTGTTTTAGTAAGAGGAAGCATATGATCTAAAATTCTCTTTTAAAATCGTTTCCCTTCTTTTTTATTTTGATTTTTATCTATGATAATGAACCATGAAATATATCAATGGTAATGTTCTTATTCATTTTGTTCTTCAGTTTTTTTTATCTTTTAGTTATTTATTTTTTTGTGGAAAAGAAGTCCTTCAGTTGAGTCATTCTCTACTTTGATGTAACGCAGCAGAAAATTTGAACTGGATTCAGTTGCCAACCCAAAATCAGTGAGGCCGTTTACATTACTTATTTCCCAGCTGAAGATACCAAAGATCCAATGCAATCCATTTGTTTTTCTTTTTACCCGAGATTGAATTCAGTTAAATCAATGTGGTGGTTTATTTTACATTACAGTTAGTTTCTCTTTCAGCCTTTTGTTTTGGTAATCACTTGTTTTGTGACTTGTTGGCAAACCAAAATTTCAAGGTTTCTAAACTTGATCCCTATTCTCAATTTTTGCAGGGACATATTTCCAAATCATGTCAAGTTGTTTGTGGAAAATGATGCTGTGGCAGCATTGGCATGTGGAACAATGGGAAAGCTACATGGCTGTGTGTTAATTGCAGGTACAGGTACAATTGCTTATGGTTTCACTGAAGATGGAAGGGAAGCCCGAGCTTCAGGCGCTGGACCTGTCTTGGGTGATTGGGGCAGGTTTGCTTTCAACCTATGAGCCTCAATTAATTATGAGAATGCTTATTCTCGTTTACATAACAGTAGGATACACATCGGAAGCGAAAATGTAAAAGTGATGGAGAAGCTATGACAGTTTTAGAACAGTTAGCTCAAAAGCTTTATTTTCTTTTTCTTTTTGAGGTAAAAAGGGTAATTAAGAACCCAGATTTTGAGGTTAATCTTTCAAGTGTAGGGTTTTCAAGTTTTTTAACTGACTTTAAGCACTAATTGATGATGTAGTTGAAGGCTTGCTTGTTCAATTTTGAAGTTGATTGAGGCAAAGTGAGAACTGGCCCATAGTTGAGAGGGATTGTGAAAGTAAATCAGGGCATTATGTCCATATTTGTTTTGGATTACTTTATAGTTTATGTTGGTTTAACCTTTAAAACCCAAAAGTTACCACGTAGCTGTGCAACATTTCCCAAGCTTCTTGTGCCTTACTCTGCCCCTAGTTAACCTATGGAAATTGCTCGGACTTGTTCGAGAGTGGATATTGCCACCCATAGAAGTGATAAAGGCACCTATCAGATCCTGACACCCACCAGTTTGACAAAGGCACCACTCTAAAATTCAAAAATGACATAAATACCCTTCTTCTCCTTCTCTCCATCCTTCACGCCCCCCACCTCTTCTGCGCGAACTGCCTCCGACCTCCCTACCCGCCACACTTAGCCTCGCTGACCTCCCCTTCGTCCCACGTCCATGTCGACCTCCCCCATGGTTCAAAGTCTCGGTCTCGGCCGCCGACTCGGCCGGCACCGAGACGAATCAGTCTCGGTGACTCGGATCGGACTCGGACGATACGCGCAAAACGCTACATAGAACGCCAAAAAAATTATGAAAAAATTATGACAAATGACAAATCATAAAAAATGTAAACATCCAATTCATGCATCACATATTCAAAACATATCACCTAACACACTAAACATAAAGCGAAATTAAATTATATTAAAAGACACAATAAATTATTAAATTACCTAACTTAATTATAATTACAAAATTTTATTAAATTAAATTGACTTAAATTAACTTTAACTAAACTAAACTAAATTAAATTACATTAAACGCAAATTAATTAAACTGAGGGAGAGAGAGAAAGAGGAACAGAGAGAGAGGGAGAGACGGAGACAGAGGAGAAAGGGAAACACAGAGGAGGAGAGAGAGATGCAGAGAGAGAGGGACAGAGAGACAGAGAGAGAGCCGCTGCGTGAGAGAGAGAGACAGAGAGAGACGGAGAGAGAGAGAGAGAGACTGAGAGGGAGAGGGTCCGACGGAGAGAGAGAGAGACAGAGAGAGCCGCTGTGGGAGAGAGACGGAGAGAGAGAGACAGAGAGAGAGAGACAGAGAGAGACGGAGAGAGAGAGACTAAGAGGGAGAGGGAGAGAGTCCGACGGGGAGAGGAGAGAGAGAGACAGAGAGAGACAAAGAGACGGGAGAGAGAGCCGCTGCGGGAGAGAGAGACGGAAAGAGAGACAGAGGAAACTGAGAGAGAGCCGCTGCGAGAGAGAGGCACAGAGAGAGGGAGGGGGGAGATAGAGACTGAGGGGAGAGAGGGAGAGAGGGAGAATTACCTGCAAGACGGCGACGACGAGGGCGACGCGGGGGACGGCGAGGGCGACGGGGCAGCGAGCGCGAGAGAGAGAGAGATCAGATCTGCTCTCTCTCTCCCAGCGCCTTTAATCGAAGGTTCACGGGCGTCGAGTCGACACGGATCGGGTCCGACTCGGACTCGACTCGGTCAACTCGGCGACCTTCGGTCGACTCGGGCCTCCGAGTCATATCGGAGGGGGCCGAGTCAGATACAACTCGGCCGAGTCGTATCCGACTCGGCCGATACTTCGATCAGTGACCTCCCCCCTCCCGGGCTCCCCCCTCCCCCGTCCTCGTCGACCTCCCCCCTCCACGGCTACCCCCTCCTCCTCCCTCTCCCCACGCCGGGGGCGGGGGAGGGGGGGGGGAAGGAGGGGAGAAGGAGCGTCGGCAGGGGCTCGCCGCCGTTTGCCGGGAAAGAAGAAGGAGAAGGAAGGAGAGGGAAGGACATTTTAGACTTTTCCACAAGGGTGGCTGTGTCCAAAAAAATAATGGCACACGTGTAAATATTTGGTGGGTGCCTTCATCATTTTTTGGGATGTACTATCTATTCCCGATTTGTTCCTTTTTCTTCTTTGTTTCTTAACTAATAATTTGTCTATCTTACCCTCTACTGCACCTTTCTTCTTAAAGTCTAGCAGACTATGGATTGCTACTCTGTTTTTCATTCTATCTAAGAAAATAGTACCAATAGAAAAACTACTCCTTTCGAGCATTTTAGTATAAATAGAGAATTTGTAATAAGCAAATTGGCGCAATGATAATATGCATGCATGCATGTGCATTATACACATCACATACTTAGACTCGAGCCAAAATGTTTTAATGAGTACCACTAAGAATTATCTAGAATTTAACCAAGCTTCCTTATTTCTTTTCATAATTTTTTGCAAGAAAATTAAGGCAATTGGATGTGTGCATTATGCAGTGGGTATGGAATCGCTGCACAGGCTCTAACGGCTGTTGTCCGAGCACATGATGGTCGTGGCCCTCCGACATTACTCACATCCAACATTCTCAACAAACTCGGTCTTTCTTCGCCAGATGAACTGATTGGGTAATTCTTGTTTGCAAGTTTTTCTTGGTTATGATGATGCATTTGATTCTTCAAATTTGTTGATGAAAGCTTTATTTATGCATCAGCTTTCAAGATTGAATCTGCCAACTTAGGAATGTAAGACAAAATGTGTATGAAAATGAGGCTGACTTTAGCTGATCTTATTTTCGGAAAATTTTAAGCTGAACCTATTTCCCATGATAGTAGAGACTCATCATTTTGTTTGTATATTAGAACATTTTTTGCAAAAAACGGATCCATGCATCAAGGAACCTATATAGTTTTCATGATGCCTTAACTAAACATATGAAACAATGCATCAAGCTTTTCTGTTACTGTAGAAACTCTTGAGACCCATCATTTTACTTGTTTAGTAGAATATTTAATATTTTTGCAGAACACTTCCAAGGATTAATATTTCTCTTTTTCACAAGAAAAATGTGCTAGACACTCTTCTGTGAAAACCATTTGTTTCAGCAGTTGCAGCAATTTCTGTTTGTCTATTTTTTTTCTCTATAGATTTTTCATTTCATTTATAACTCTGGTAGAAAGGCTTCTTGCTAATAATTTCACTCTCAATTTGTCCTAAAGTCTTCTCAAGTTAAGCCTGCGTAAACGTAGATATTGCATGTACTGGAACAGGTGGACCTATGCAGATCCCTCCTGGGCTCGCATTGCAGCACTCGTGCCAATGGTCGTAATCTCTGCTGAGGCCGGTGATGAAGTTGCAAACAAAATTCTGCATGATTCAGTCTTGGAGTTGGCTGATAGCGTCAAGGCTGTTGTCCAGAGACTCGGATTGTGTGGTGAAGGTGCAGTAACTATGATTAAGACGATACCGATGCTTTATGAAACCTTTAAAGGCTAATATAAATCCATGCAGAAGTCCATAACTATATCCTTAAGTAACCATGTAGACTCAGAGATGCTTCTGTCATTGCAGATGGAATGGATCAGTTTCCTCTTGTTATGGTTGGAGGTGTCCTTGAAGCTAATAAGAGATGGGATATTGGGAAGGAAGTTATAGATTGTATTTCTAAAGTCTACTCAGGGACGCGTCCAGTTCGACCCAAGGTAGGCAAACTTTAGCATTGTCAACTTCTCTAATGTCTGACTTGAAATGTACTGAGTTTTCTCATATGAACTAGTCTTTAAAGAGTTCAGGATGGCCTCGACAGCGATTTACTTGTGGTTTTGTTTTCTTTCATTTTTATCTCATTGCGCTTTTCATTTTTCGCATTTGAAGGTTGAACCAGCAGTTGGTGCCGCGTTGCTGGCTTGGAACTGTTTGATGAGTGAATTACAAGGCGACCTCGACGCATAGCCTTTCGCGTTTCAGATTCGTGAGTACCAAAGAAGATATCTTTGCTGTACAGTGGTTGAATTTGAGATCTTCTGTAAGCACTAGTTGCAACACAAGCAGTGGAAATTCAGAGCTACACTCTTCAGTTTTCCAAATGTTTACACTTCCCTCTGCTTTGCTTTTAGACTGTACCAGGTTCCATGAATTCATGTTTAAAATGTGAAAAAGAGAAGGGGATGAGGAACAAGAAGCCTATGGATTTGATCTAAAGTAACTCCTACCCTTTTGTTTTCTTCTATTAAACGGTAATTTTTTTCTCATTGTTGCCTGCCATTGCCACAAACTGATCAGATTACGTGGGCAAAATGGATCAATGAACTAGAATTTTTGAAGGGCCGGGAAGAAAAAAAAAACGCCAGCAGTGGGGCTCGAAACCCACGGTTCAGTTTATGTGTGTGCTGTCACACACACATATTATAAGAGGGTGAATCTCGTGTTGACACGTGAGATTGATCTTTTTATAATATTATAAAATTTAATCTTTTTATAATATTATAAAAAATTCAAAGACTTTAAATTCAACATACACATGTCAACACGAGATTAGCTCTCTTATAGTATGTGTTTAGTTTACAAACATAAACCAAATCCAAAACCCATGACCAGAAGGTTAAGAGCCCTGAGCTAGACAACTTCAAAGATTAATTTCCAATACAAATTATTAATTATTTTCAGCTTCAGACTCATCTGCCCATCAATCTCAAAGTAATTTATTAGTACTTAGCTTGAAGCCTTGAAGGCTGTTTTTCCAAAACGAAACTGATGATATACTGATAACAATTTACATCAGCACTTAGCTTACACAAGTCTGGAACCCTGAATATAACCACCCTCCCCTTGCATGAGAACCTTGTCACAAATCACTGCAATGCCATTCAATTCAATAGATTACAAGACCCAACAAAAGAAAATGGATACAAATTGAACAGGGAAAAAGTTGTTCTAAACTCATACAATGATGTACACTCGGCTTATCAACAACTGGGAGAACCAACATATAATGGATGCCCTGAAAAAGCTGGAATATAATCTATTGGAAACCTTCAAGAAGGATATATTAACAAATAATTTAACCACAAAAAGAATTTATATCCTACAGCGCTGGGCTTCAGTGCCGTGTCCCCAGAGCAACAATGAAGTGTCCGCAGAGAAAAAAATGATACTGATGCTTCCCATCGAGGAATTTTGAGCAGTTGGCCGGTTAATATATGCAAAGAGAACAGAGCACTGCTTTGCCGAAGAGTCCTCGTGCTGAGGTGCCGAACGAACAAAACTTACTCGGGCACCGACTTCTACCTTGAGGACCTCCCCACCACACGCAGAGATAATGGAGGTCCTGATGTTCGAGAGAAAACACTTGTCATGGCACTCCACATTCCAACACAAACAAACGACCTAATCAACCTACACACAAATGTGCAGTAGTATCAGCAATTACGTATTTCCAATATCTGCAGATAGGCAAAGATTCATGGCAATAAAGATTGTCATACTATTCAGTTACCTGAGACAACAGTGGTTCACACTGATCTAATCGCTTCTCCTTCTAGTTCTCTTTGGACCAGTTTTAGAATCTCCATCACCTGTGGAGATGGAACAAAACCTTGAATATGCACAACATGCAAACAAAGTATAATAAACATGTCCAATTTGCAAGGGATGAATGTTCTTACTGAGTCATTAATTTATAGCAAATCAAGAGCTCGATGACCATTAAATCTTCCGAGGACTAGAATACAAATGCATGGACTAAATTTAAGCACGGATATGCATTAAGAAGTAAGCTTGACTTTTATGATACCTAACTCCAAATGCAAAAGCTCAAACAAATATTCTAATGATAAAATTAAAACAAAAAGCTTATGGTTAATAAAAGTGAGTAAATGTTGATGAAGTTTACTAATTCAGGTATCTAATGAGGTGTAGCAATACAGCATAAGTTTTATTCGTACAAGATCATTCATATAGTTTCGAGATTTAAAGTTCAAGTCATTCAGAAACAGTTAAATGTCATGGCTATTATAAATATATTATAGTGGGAATGGACATCATGGTAACAGATTACAGTTTAAATAAGTACCTAGTTTTGTTCCTAAACAACCTCTGACCATAACATGCAGGACAGACTACTAAAGACCACCTAAGGTCAATGGCTTCAATCATCAAATTTTCAATATCTTATCTAATTCAGATCTCACAAGGATCTTATGTAGTAATCCAATATGTTCAAATATAAATCATTCGGGGGTTGACAATGGCTTTGACTTCATTCGGGCTGGTTGACTTGACTACTGATTGCCGTGGACTAGGAGGCAATCCTCCTCTCCTTCAAAAAGAATTCTACCCACTGAACAGACGGAATCACCGCGAGAAGGTCAGTGAAAAGGACAGGATTGTGAAGCTCTCTCTTTGTTTCCCAACCTGTTGTTTGGAACTTGTATATATTTCCATATGTTTGCAGTAAATATGTCATTCCTGCAAGAAATAGGCGTATAACAACCATAAATGTGTCAGTCTTTTTCAAAAATATTCATAGAATAAATGTCTTTGAATATAGCAAACGTCCTAGCTCTTTCCCTCTGATATCAGGAATTCACGGAGAATCCACATCAGTTTAACATCTTTCCACCATACTTCCATCATGCATTTTCCAGAGGGGGGCTTATCTCTTCTATCCTGCCATGAAACTTCTTTGCCGCTACTTCGTGGGAGTTCTGGAGCTCCAGTCTCCCACTCAAGGGATCAACATTGCAGTACTTCCAATTCCATGGAGCCTCACTCGTCCTTGTGACCTTTATTTGATCTTTACAGTTCATTCAGAACACTTAGAGAATGTTTCCTTGTTTATTAGTTATCCTTTTCTCCAAGTAGGTTGTGACCTTTGCAAGTTAACTGTGTTTTTGTGCCATCACGACAAAGCTAATGGCACTATTAGAGTAGAATAAATATATGTGTAATACGAATTTTCTTTTATGTTGGATTCTCCTAGTTCTATTAGAACGTTTTGTATTCTCTTAATCTTATTAGGACATCTACTCTTTTTATTCTATAAAATAGAAGACCCCAATTGAGGGTGTACCGTCATTCTCTTCATCTTCTTCATCTCAACAGGCACCTTATCAGAGAATTAGCCATTAGATATCAAGACTGGTGCATCACTGAGCAGTTTGTGTGTTGACTAAATGTTCACTGGTAAATTGTTCATTGCCATTAGCATGGTGCCAAACTTAAAAAACACTGGGACAGTAAGAATTGGTTGTGATTGTTAGATTTATAAAGGTAAATATTTATTGACTGTAATCTTTATTGACTGCTCATGATTGGCCTTCATGGGTGTGTTAGTTTAGATGCCAATAAACATTTGAATCCCCAGGTCCTATATATGAATTTGTCGCACAAGTTAACCCTAAGATCCTCACACACACACTTGAAAAATGAAGTTGCTGATATGCTACAGTTTTTTCCCCATGGGATACTCAAGAATTCACTACATGACTTCAACAGCAATTCAACCATGTCTTCTTGGTTTAGTGGGCTCAAATCTTCCTCTTCTCCAAGGTAATAGTTGAAAAAAACTAAGCTATCACAACTCACAAGAGAACTTGAAGTCACAAAATGCATTAATTTCATCACGAAGGAGGTTAACATAGTGGAAAACATGAAGGGAACACCTAGGATTCATAAGATGAGACCTCTGATGTTATGACAGATTGGCCAGTCGGGGAGACAAAAGGTGAAGGCACAATATAGGCTGAGACTTTATTTGATTCAAAAACTTAAGCCGATAGATAAATATCCAACTTTATATTTAATTTTTTACTCAAATATCCAATGTAGGACTATTATCTGGACAACTCAAACGGCCCATGAGCAACAATATGGACCGCAAACAGCACCAACACCCGTGGCTTACAAACATTAGATTCAAACTCCCCCTTTGGCCACAACAAGGCTTTGATACCAATCATTATGACAAATCGGCCGGTCTGGGAGACAAAAATTGAAGGCACAAATAAGAGCTGAGATCTTATGTTAAGTTGATAGGGTAGAGGCCTAACTTCATATTTATGTACTTTATTTTTTACTCAAATATCTAATATGAGATTATTCAAATTATACACGACTCAATCTGATTTAACCATGAATTATAACTACAAGATTCAACAACAATCATGTTCCCACAATTAGAAACTGTAAGATCAATAGATATAAGGACCTAAGACAATTCAACAAATGCATATTAAGGCATTGGACGTGGAATTGGCTAGATCCAAACTTGATGTATCATGGGACTAGAGAACTGGATTTAACTAATCATCAACAACCAATTTCCAGACAGGACATGGAGATGTGTGCTTCATACCAAAATGTCTCCAACTCCTCGAGGAAGCACAGCTACTCAGCAGATGCAATGACCAACATTAGTTGACACTACTCACAAAAAACAGCTAAGCGCATATAAACTGGGGTCTTTCAGTCCAATGTCAATTTGTGTTATTTCCAGCATTGATCCTAAAGAATTCAGGGATCAACAAGTGTATAGGTCAGACTTATCTTGCCTATCAAATGTGCCCTTGTTCTAGTATAACTTATAAAAATCTCTAATAAATAAATTGACTGGTATATATTGATGGAAGTAGCGCTGTAAACCAATACGTTCACTCTTAACATACAGAAGTAGTGTTGAGTAATGCTTATAAAAAGACAATTATCTGCCAAAAGAGCAGTAAAACTGGCAGAGAACAAATAGAAATGATCACGAGAAACACTAACACCAGGATAATGTTGTAGTACTGGAGAGTAATGATCCAGTGCTATGTATATCTTTCCAAGAAGACTCAAGAGAGCATCCACCTCATCACCAAGGAGATCGACCTGAAATCCAGTAGCAACATAAAGCAAGAAGCTCAGCAAAATATACTAGCACACATACAAAAGCTGAATTTTTTTTTGGCAACTTTCAGTTTTCTTTGTACGGCAAAACTGATGCATAGTTACCTCAGTTACTCTTTGTTGTTTTAAAAGAGAATTGTGATGATAGAAGCTTTAGCATGTGCCTTGAAAATTCAAAGAATCCTTGAAGAAAACATATACATGGAAACTTTTCAGAACTGCTTGAACGTTCACAAATTTTGACCACCCTCCAACCTTGAATTTGCTTTCCAAATGTGTTTCTTAAAAGCAATAATTTTCATCTAAATGGTTGTTGATGAGGACATCACACCATTTGCTAAATGATGTTCTGTCTTAGTTTATTTTGAGTTAGTTATTTTTTTTTATTTTGCTTTTAATATCACATCGGTTATAACCGGGAACTGGACTTTTACAAGCCTATAAATAGGCCCCAAGGCTTTTCTTACTGGGAGACAATGAATGAATTAAAAATTTTCAGTTAAATTTCTTGAGCCATGAGTTCTTGAGGTTGGGATTTGAAACCCGTGGTGTAAGAAGTGTGGAGCTCGTGATGCAGAAGTGTGAAGCTCAAAGTTATCATCTTCTTAAACCCGAATTCCATTTTCTTTTTTTTCCTTCCTTTCAAAACGTTATTTTCATTTTCCATTGCTTAAAGGTGATTGTGATCCATCCCGTTTTATATCAGTTGTATTTGACAAATGATTTAGAAATAAATTGGTCTCAAGGATAGACTACAACATGTACGGGTATCTGAAAATACAAGATAATATGCATCCAATATGAGATATTAGAAATTCCTGGTTGCTTAAATTTGTTTCACTTTGTTGTCTGGCCATGAGTGTTCAAGGTTCGAGGTTTGAACTTTCTAATTTTTTTAATTGTTAATTAATAGGAAGCTCAGAAATGATACATAGTGAAGAGATGCACGATGGGATAACACTTTCTCCTATGTAGCAGATCTAACAAATGTGACAATCTTGAAACTTTGTAGCTTGTTTCATAGAATATTTCTTGTCTCCTATCTTCTCCTTTTCTTCTCATGCAAATAAGCCTATATTCTAATGCACTACTTTTCTCTGATATAAAACTGTGATGTCTTTGCCACAGTCTACCATCTTGGATAAAATTGAATTACTAATCCTCCACTAAACAACCCTCAACCAAAAGAAAAATAAAGAAAAAAGGAAAAAAGGATCATGACTGATCAGAATATCTTCGCTGATAATGAATAGTAAGTTTCATCATTCATGAAAGATGAATGAGCTTTCACTTATGTATCATACAAGGATATAAAGAGAGAGTTCTGGATGCAAGAATCTCAAAGCGGGCTACTCAAGTCAAAGAAGCAAAAAAGTCAAACTTTAAATGACCTGTTAACAACATGTGAAGAAATACAGTCAAACATCCCCCCCCCCCCCCCCCCCCCCCCCCCCAAAACCCAAAAAAAAAAAAAAAAAAATCCAAAAAAAAATCACACACACACACACACACACACACACAAAAAAAAAAAACCGACCGCACACAGTAAAACCCTCCACCTAGTAACAAAGGCCGTAGGCTGATCTTGAACCGGGACCTACCATAACCTAACTCCAGCCCTTTACCACTAATACAGTCCACATCTTATGAAGGATATTATGAGGCTAACTGGAGCAGCATCCAGAATTTCTCTGTATAAAATACTTCATTGTAGGCAAGAACTGCAATGTTTATAGGAGCTGGCGAAACAAAAATTCTTTTACTTAAATTTAAATGCAGGTAAAAACAGTTTCCATTTCTTCAAATGGTCCGTAGAGCATTATAGCTAAAGAGTGTAATATTTTCACAAACGAACTTTATGTTACAACATCAATGTACTGCTGAAAGAGGGATAAGTTTAATAGTGAAATAGCTGATTCATTGTTTAAAAAGTTATGAGTTGTTTCAGGCAGGTATAGATGTTATGACTTTGCTTTTGACAACGTGAACCAACATTAGATAAAAGCATGTCCAAAATAAGAGCCTAAGGACTGACAGAGGCATAAGATTGTTTAAGTTTGATGACGAGAATTTGAACACAACATTCCCTAAACAAAATGAGTTTTGTCAACCTGAGCAACCCTCTAAGTTTTATTGCCAAACAACAAGCCAAGGAAACAATGGACAAGACTTGCCGTATGATGAGGACAGTGAAGACTCAAAGAGCTATTGGAAGACCTATTCGAGCAAGGAAAAAGAAATTTTGAGTTGGATTTGATTAGGAGTAAGAGTAATATTTAGATTAATAGAAGAACACGAGTACTGCACATGACTTTTATCTATAATATTATTGTATGATGTATTTTGAAATCAATGATAGAGTTATTGAAAACTTTTGAAACTCCAAATTGTTTCTTTTGAATTTCTATATGTGAAGCATAAAGTGGAAAAACAATTCTTCTTGGTGCAAAGCCCTAATTCTAAATTTTCGTATGCGATGCATGAAGTGGCTGAGCAAATCACTTTGGAGTGAAACCTAAATCTTATCTTTCCCCCAATTTCCAGATCCCTAGATTAGTTTTTTCCAATCACTCTACAAACCTTAGTTTTTCCCTTTCGTCATGTATCAAATTTGGTATCAGAACTAAATTTTCTCAATTCTCATGAAAAAAATCTCAAAACCCTAGTGTTAGATTTAGAGTTTTTTCTTCTTTTGTAGTTTTCTTTAAAAAAAGAGAAAAATATTAATTAGATCTCTTGCTTCTTCTCTAGTATTTTTCCTTTGATTAGCCAAAAAAAAAAAAAGAACAAGAAAAAGTTATTGTTCAAAATTCCCTCAAAAACTCCAAAATCATAAAAGCTACGGTTCATCACCCACCTCTCTCTCACACAAACCCTAACCGTAGATCTTCAACACTATCACCCACTCATCACCTCTCTCTTTCCTCGCCAAACCCATCCCATAACTTGCTGGAACCTATCGCCGACCACCCTCGGCTCTTGCACCCTACTCACTCTTAAATATCACCGACGAGGATGAGAATCGGGCTCGATTTAATTGGATCTAAGATCGTGATCCACTAACACCCCGATCTCTCTCAGCCCTCGTCTTTCGACCATGACGACCTCGGTCTTGCCGAACGCAAGCAACGTCGCTGCCTGCAGCCACGACATACTCTCTGATCCTCGCCTACAACCACAACAACACCTCCTCCTTTGACTGCCACCATCTCCTTTTTTCTTCAACAACAACACTATTTCGATGTTGTCGCCGTCGCCGGATTTAGTCGACCTCGACGTCGCCAGATTTCGCCGACTCGCCAAAGTCACCTCTTCAACACCCGCCGCTAGCCGTTCGGCCCTCGACCTCTGCCAATCCTCCTCTCGCAAGATCAGGTCAGGACTACGAAATGGGTCTGTAAGCATCTGCAGTCCGACCCGACATTCCAGAGCCAATTCGACTCAGATCCGACCTACTTCTTTTGTTGATTGGATCTGACGCGCTCAACACCCAGATCCGACCCGACAGCAACCAACCCTACCCATTCAAATCCGATCCTACGATGAAGACTCAACCCGTTTATAGTACATATTTGATTTTTAGGTTGTTTCTTAGTCGTTCTGAAGCCCATTCGAGCCGTTTTTTAGGCGTTGAATTCGTGAGAAATAACCCTTTAACATAATGGATAGTAAGCTACTGAGTCAAGCTATTATGGAGAACAAAAACTCTTAAAAAGACATACAAGTTTAGAGAAGAACAACTGCTAAATAAACTTCTTATGGAGGTCAGAGCCTTTCGGGAAGAGATACATCTAGGTAGAGAGCAATCGTTAGAGGAAAATTAGATCTGAAACCAGTTATGCCTCAACACAAGTTAGAGCTGAAACCAGCTAAGCCCAAGCCAAAGTCAAATCAGGAGCCAATTATGCCCGAGCCAAAGTCAAATATGGAGCCAACTATTCTCGAACCAAAGTCAAATCCGGAGCCACCTATGCCCGAGCCAAAGTCAGTTCCAGAGCTAGATTCAAAGTCATATCAAGAGCCAGGGCTAGAGGTACATCTCTAGGTAGAACCAGAGTCAGTACCAGAATCAAATCTAACGTTTAAGCTGAGTTCATATGTCAATGCAAAGACAGTCCAAGCTCGATCTTGAAACAATATTTGATCCAGTACCACTGACCGAGTCCGAGCTCATACCTGAAACATCGTTTGATCCACTAGCATTGTCTGAGTCTAAGCTCAAACTTGAAACAACACTTGATATAGTGCCACTAATAGAGTCCGAAGTCGAGACTGATGCAACACTTGAATCAATGGCACTACTGGCAGAGTTGGTCATTTTGTCTAAGAAGTCATCACTGATTCAGTCTTTCATGTTGATATCAAAAGATGAGTATGATTCCTTTCAAGTCATTCTGACTAAGACACCTTACATGAAATGGGGACCGTTCCTAACCATCAAGATCATGCCCAACATCCAGTCCAACTTTTATATTCGAGATTTTTTGTGACATAGTATTTTCGTACTCGAGATGAATTTCTCCAACCAGGGGAGAATTGATGAGGACATTGAAAATCTAAAGAGCTACTGGAAGACTCATTCGAGCAAGGAGAAGGAAAATCTGAGTTGAATTTGTTTAAGAGTAAAGTAGTCTTTTATTATTAGTAGTAATTTTTTTGTTAATTTTTCTTTTTATTAATTCTTTTAAGAGTTCTTTTACTATTATGAAATTTCTTTTAGGAGTTCTTTAATGATTAAGAGAAGAACGAGTAGTGCACGTGACTTTTGTCAATAAATATTCTTGTATGACGTATTTTGAAATCAATGATAGAGCTATTAAAAACTTTTGAAACTCCAAATTGTTTCTTTTGAATCTTTGTGTGCAAAACATAAAGTTGGGAAAGCAATTCTTTTATGTGTAAAGCCCTAATTCTAATTTTTGTGTACAATACTACAATGCATAAAGTGGGTGAGCAACTCACCTTGGTGTGAAGTCTAAATCTTAATTTTCTCCTAATTTCTAGAACTCTATATTAGTTTTTCCCAATCCCTCCACAAACCTTAGTTTTTCTCCTTCCACCCGACGTCGTCACCATAGATTCTAGAAAATAAGTCGGTAAGGCAGGAAAATAACTAGTACTCCAAATACAACTATAACTTTGAATACTCCAAATACTATTTCTACAATACATTATACCTATTATATCTAACAACTTTAACACGCCAGAGATTCTCAAAACATAGTACTATAAGTCTCAGACAGCAAAAAGGCCAAGACATAGCATGAAACATTATGATATAACAAGATTGTTGTGCTACGATATCCAAATACAAGGGAGTTATAGTTGCTAATAAGTAACTTGACAAAAGATGAAACTGTTAGCAAACCAAAGATTAATTGTTTCATTTAAGCAAACAAGTATATGTAATATAAGTGATGGGTATGGGCTATTTGATCCAACCCAATAGCCCAATAACCCGATAACCCAATACTAACACTCCCCCCCCCCCCCCTCAGCTTGCTACATAAGATAGAAAACACCTTTGATGAAGTTGTTTTGATAAGAAGAATGTCAACTACTTTGAAGATAGAGTAAATGGTAAAGAAATCACCTTCTTGATCCATGCATCTCTGATCAGAGATATGATTAGTCTTCTCATAAAACACAAGATTTTGTGCGATATAAATAGCAGACTGGTTATCATAAAACATAGGCATAAGTTCAAGTTGTCTAAAACCAAACTCCAACAGCAAGTTCTTTAACCACATCATCTCACAAGCAGTATCAGTCATGGCTCTATACTCAGCCTCTGCACTGGATCTAAAAAAAACATCTTGTTTCTTGCTTCTCTATGTCACCGGATTTCTTCCAACGAATGTGCAATAACTAGTAGTGGACTTCCTATCTCCCTTATCACCAGTATAGCCTGAGTCAGAATAGCCGAATATGCAAACATTTTCATGCTTCTTGTATAGTAAACCTTTTACAAGAGAGCTTTTGACATAAGCAAGAATCCTCAGAGCAGCTGATCCATGAATCTCTCTAGACTGATGTATAAACCTGCTGAGTACTCTAACTGTAAAGGTTATATCAGGTCTAATGGCTGTCAAGTATATCAACTTTCCAATCAACCTCCTATATTGTCCAGGGTCGTCAAGAGGATGCCTACTATCACACCATAAATTCACATTAGCTTCCATTAAAGTGCTAACAGATTTGCACCATAAAAGGTCAGTTTTCTCAAAAAAAAAATCAAGTGCATACTTTCTCTGAGACAGAAGTAGCCCATGCTTTTAATAAGCAACTTCAATCCCAAAGAAAATATTTTGGCTTTCCCATATCCTTCCTCACAAAATAATTCTTGAGATACTCTTTTGTTTCTTTTAAGGCCATAGAGTCATCTCAATCAGCAAAATATCATCAACATACACTACCAGAATCAGTGAGCCAAACTTAGTACGACGAACAAATACTGAGTAATATGAATGACATCGAGCAAATCCAATACCAAAGATAACCATGCTGAACTTCTCAAACTATGCCCTTGGACTCTATTTAAATCTATAGATTACCTTTTGGAATCGACAGACAGTACTCCCCCATCAGCAACATATCATAGAGGTTGCTCTATATAAACTCCCTCCTTTAAATCTCCATAGAGAAAAACATTCTTGACAGTCAGTTGGAATAAGGTCACTCCCTATTAACAGCAACAGAGAACAAAATTCGAATGGAGTTTAGCTGAACAAACGGAAGAGTTCTCAAAATAATCACACCATATGTCTGTGTGTAGCCCTTAGCAACAAATCTGGCTTTATATCGATCCACAGATCATCCGGGCGATACTTCAAGGTATATACCCAACGACAAGCCACAACAACAGCATCAGTTGGAGCAGAGATCAACTCCCAAGTTCCTCGAGAAACAAAACATCCCCTCATCCATAGCCTACTTCCAGGCAGATACCAATATAGCCTTCTGATTGACCTGGGTATAGATACAAAAGATGAAGACATGACAAACTGGCGAAAAGAGAGATTAAGACGCTCATAGGAAACAAAAAATGAAAAAAAAGATGATCAGTACAAGATCATTTACTTTTACGGAGGGCAATAAGGACATCAAGATCAGAGAAAGGGACCTGATGACTAAGAAGGTGGATCTTCCACTGGAGAGGAGTCGGTCGGAACAGATTCAGAGGCAGAAACTTTTGGCCAACGAGTGTAGTGGTATTTGAAATCCTGAAAAGGTTTTGGTGCAGGTGGCTCTGTAGTGACTGTCGGTGACACTGACGAAGAGACATCATGAACAAAAGCAAGAGCAGACAAAGGAGCAGATTGTGGAAGAGGGATAGACTTCGATCCAATAACTAGACCTTGTGGAGAGAAGTATGAAACAGATTCAAAGAACGTGACATCAGCAGACAAAATACTTCCTATTGGAAGAACTGTAGCACCGGTATTCTTTCTGAGTTCTAAAATACCAATAAAGTCACATTTGAGAGATCGAGAAGACAGTTTATCCAACCCCGTAAACAAGTCCTGACACGAGTAATGGAAAAGACACTTTTGTGAGGATAAAGATAAGAAAATAAAACTTTATCATGAAAAATAGAAGAAGACATCCTATTAATCAAATGGCAAGCACTTAACACTGCATCAGATCACAAATACTTTGGAACATGCAATGCATCATCACGGTTCTAGCAGCATCTAGGATATGTCTATGTTTGTGTCTAGCATCCCATTCTGCTGTGAGATGTGAGAGCAAGAGGTTTGATGAATGATTCCATTCTTAGAATAAAAATAGACACCTTATTTTTCACATATTCCAAGACATTATCAGTACGAAGCACACGAATAGTATAGAAAACTGATTTTTGATTTCATTAAAGAAAAGTTCAATGACACCAGAAACTTCAGACCTCTCTTTTAATAAATAAAGCCAAGTCATGCAAGAGAAATCATCAACAAAAATAATATAATACTTAAAATTTTTAACTGAAGGCATGCGATAAGGACTCCAGACATCAGAATGAACTAATTCAAACGCAGAACTACTGTGGCTATTGACTCGACTCGAAAAAGAGATACGATGATACTTACCCAACTCACAAGACTCACAACCTAAGGTAGAGACAGAAAACTCAATAGGAACAACTGAACAAAGCTTCTGCAATGACGGATGACCCAAACACCAGTGTCAGAGTAGAACATGATCAGGTTGACCTGCAACTAAGCTAGTAGGGGACACTTCGTCGTCCAAATAATACATGCCTCCTCTCTCATGACCCGAACTAATCCTCCTCCCAGTTATCAGGTCCTGAAAGACACGATAAGAAGGGAAAAATATTACACTACAGTTATTTTGTTTGGTAAACTGGCTTGTGGATAACAAACTACCAGGAAATTTCGAAACATATAACACGTATGTTAGATTCAAAGATGGAGTAGCTAAAACTACTCCATTGCCAAGAACATGAAACTGTGTACCATCAGCAATGTTAAAAGAAGAAAATTGATTAGAAAGATGTAAAGAGATGAATTTGTTTTTAATACCTACCATATGAGATGAGACTCCTGAATATAATATTCAAGGTCTGTGAGGAGAGGCAATATAAGCATCCATACCTAAAGAGGATGTATAAGTTGATGAATGACATGTCTGAGAGAACTCGAGCTGACACAACCTGTCATACTCGTCCTGTGATATCCGAACAGTAGGAGCACCAGAGAGATCAGAGAAAATAATTGAGGACACAAAGCAGTATCATCAAATAACCAAGATGGAGAAACCAGAGAGGAGGAAAAACTTGTAGCATCTGACATCTCAGCCAGGTAGAGAAAAACACCAGAAGAACAACCAGTAGTAGTCAGAAAATACCAGTAAACCAGAGAACAACTGAATTAGTTACCATATAGAGGCACGGACAACCAGAACAACATCAACTAGTGAGATATTGCAACATGAAAAGTCAGATCAGATTTAGAAATCTGATATTTCAGCATTAAACAGGCCAGATCAACATCAAATAGTGAGAACAACCAGAACAACATCCAGAAGGCAGTACTTGCAGCATCAATTTGGCAGAACAGTCAGATCAGATTCAGAAAGATAATCAGGATGACGGCGTGGGCGTCATGTGCAATCAATGCAGGTAGGGGAGAGGTCGGGAGCCTCAGCGACCTCAGTTAGGGCAGCAGGGAGGCAACGACTTCAGAGGAGCAGTTGGGAGGCAAGGAGAAGCCTCGCAAGGCTTCGGCAAGGCTCAGGGACGCCTCCGACAGGGTCGTCGAGGTCCAGGTGAGCCTCGCAGGCTTCGGCGAGGCACGAGATGCTATGCGAGGTCACAACAACGATCGAGAAGGCCTTGCGATGGATTTGCTAATTGGAAAAGTGGATCGTGAGACATAGACAACGGTTGGGGAGGTCCTTCAGGTTGCGGAGGTGAAGATAAGAGAGGGGAAGAGATCGGCTAGGGTTAGGGTTAGGCTACTCCTCTGATACCATGTTAGCAAACCAAAAACTCGGGTTAATTGATTCATTAGGGCAAACATGTATATGTAATACAAGTGATGGGTATGGGCTATTAGGTACCAACCCAATAGCCCAATAACTTATATCTAACAGAAACCATCATTCACAACAAATAAATCGAACAAGTATACAATAATATTTACAATACTTGTATAAGAGGCAAAAATATGGGCAAATACCTCAGCCTCAGCCTTTTGAAGGTTTGAAGATCTTATTTCAAGCATTTGTTTATATAACAATGCTTTTTTCATCAGCCAGGTAGCATGCTGCAAAAGTGGACCCCATTGCCGACCTAAGATCTTTATCCTGTGAAAACAACAACAATAAACTTTCCGAAATTCCAATTGGCAATATTAGTATCGAGCAATAGTTTAATTGTGATCAAATAAGTGTTACATTTCTTATGTATATAATTGTTATCCAGCAACCGCATCACATGCCCTTGAGTCATAAAAGTGCTTGGAAAAAAAAAACTCAGTTCTCAAATTAATACATAGAAAACACAAAGTTATAGCAACCATTTCTACTCAAAAGGAAAAGTGAGACATCAATTTATAGTCATGGTTCAACAGGCACACTAATCTTCATTGCAAATGAGATAAAAGGCAGAGGTTAAGGTCATTGAGACCTGATTCGTGATTAAGGGTTGGGGGCTAATGGGAAGTCCCTGGTTCAAATACTGTTGGCAGGGGAGGAAAACATAAAGAATTAACAAGAAAAGAAATGCATAGTTCAAGAAAGTTCATAGAACCAACTATATGTACATATCAGTTCAAAAGTCCTGCTAAATAATCACTCACAGGCCCGGCCATATCACTTTGCAAAGATAGTATACCCTTTTTCAAGGTATATATAGGGCATTTCTTCCAATAGAAAGGCATGCACATTCCATGTCCAACATAACACAAGCCTCCTGCTGTGTACTTACAACTGAATAAACCTTTATTACTCCAAAGATATACATATAAGAGAGGTTTCACCTCTTATTGGACATTTACAAATGCATACACTTTATTATAATCGGAACTCAAACATACCGCAAGCAAGCTTGCACACATAAATCTGTAAGGGTTTCCTTGCTACATTCCTCTTGTATGGCCTTTTGAGAATAAGTATGTCTGACATGAATAGACATGTCTGCACATACCTGATTAATATATACATAATTGTGTCCTAATATCAGGACTTTTGAGAATGCACCGTGTGTCCATGCCAGGAACGAAATCATTTTCTAGAAATCAGAGCAAATAAAGAGCAGAGAGCACATCTGTGCATGAAATTTGATGACTAACTCTTTAATCTTTAAACATCCATATCTAGATGTAACTAACGACATAAGATTATACTAGAAAGTGGTAAAGCCAGGATGCGTACTATACAGGACTCAATGCATTGATGAATAAGCTAGCCTGTGGTTGACAAATTTGATAATAGGTAAGTACCTCGTATTGTGCAAATAGTTATAACCAATAAAAGCAGTACATATCAAATGGGTGGAAATGAAACTTAGATATTAAACTTTGGTCCTCCAGATACATAAGCACAAAACTAGGATGTCTACCATGCATAGGCCTATGCTCTCTGCTCATATGAAAAGTGGATTACGAAGTGAGAACCTTCAGTCATAAATTCTCAATAGCATCGAAGGGACTTGAGAAAAGAAAGGAAGCTAAGCTTGCTAATCTGTTTGTGTGCCAGATGAAGATGAATGACATCACTGGTTCATCTAGTTATCAGCCAAACCATCCAATTCCGCATTTCACTTCTACATGTACAGATATTACATGAACACAATAGTCAGGTAACTTGCAGATGCTTAGTCTCACCACATTAGTGAGTTTATGTAGTCAAGCATGTAACTAGCCACCCTAATTACTAATGAGGATATAAAGGAAACATACTGGCCCAAAATATGAACTAACACTCATGTCAAAGAAACCAACCAAATTGTAATAACAAAAGCAATCACAAGTGTAAACAAGAAATGGCAAATAAGTACCTGGTTTCATTTCTTTCGATATTCTTTGTCAATTTGTTTTCAAATTCTGTAGATGTTTTTGATAACTCCATAAGAGATGTCACAATAGAGTTCATGTGCTTTGCTTGTTCATTTTCCTTTGTGACGGATGATAATAATCTCTCTTCTCTATCTTCAATGATGCCCTGAAGCATGGTTCTTTGTCTTCCTGCTTCCTCCAAATTATTTGATGCAATTAATAACTTCTCATTCAATCTTTTAATTTCTATTTCACTTTCATGGATTTTCTGCAAAGCTTCCTCTAATCTCCTCTTCATTGAATCAGAATTCATCTTATTATTTGAAATCAATACCTCTTTCTTGGTTACCTGTTCTTTAAGCATATCAATTTCCAGATTAAGCAGATCAACCTGCTGCTTCTGTTGTATCAATGTGAAATCTATCACTGAGGAATCTTTTTCTTTTTCTTTCATCATTGTAGATAACGCTGGTATGGTCTCCTTCAACTTCTTATTCTCCTCAATTTCTGCACATAGAGCTCTTTCCTTTTCACAAAGCAATGCTTTAAGAGAGGACTTCTCAGTGAAATATTTCAATATAACAGCATTTACTGTAGACATCCCATCACCAATGGATCTTCTGATAGCAGTATTGTAAATATCCCGCACAATTCTGGCCTCAATCTCTACGTCCTCCAGGGCACATTTACTTTCACCAACTACTTCTTTTAACATAATGCCATGCTGCTCATCTCGAATGCCAAATTCTACTTTCATGTCCTCCAGGTCCCTTCTAAGTTTCTTTATTTGCTGCAAAAACTTAGCTTCTGCTGATGAATGAAGTGATATTTGGCTTGCTGCACCTAAGACCTGTGATGATAGGCTCTTAACCTCTTCTTCTCTTTCTGAAAGTAAACCTATCAGACGTTGATTTTCTGAAAGCAGTGTATCAATTCTGCCATTTAAACTGCATAACTCGTCATGATCATTTTGAACAACAGGGAGCTTCTCATTCTCCAAAAGAATATCATCCAACTTCAAAATAACCTCTGGAATTTTTTTCTTCAGAAGTTCAAACTCTTTGTCCTTCTTAAAAAGTGAATAACCCTTTTCCCTGAGGAATTCTCGCTTGAGCTTGAATAGCTCTTCTGTCTTTTCCTGGAGAGCTGAGTCATGTTGTCTCCTCATCTTGATCATTTCAGTTTTATAATAAGAAACCAATTCATCCCTGTTCATGTGCTTCAGTTGAGAGGGATCGGCAACCTCTAGCAAGGGATTCTCACAATCTTCAGATTGCCTTATCAAATTAATACCATTTTCTTCTGCCTGGGTTGGGTAGGGAAAATGATAATTCCCTGATACTTTCCTAGCAAGGTGGTCGTTTCTTTTTGAACTTTTCCAGTCCTCAAGATTATCCAGACTGTTATGGGAAAGAAGTGGACCCGATTCTGAGCTTGATAAGGATCTAGACAAAGAATCAAGATCCGCACGCATGCTAGAAAGTTCATTAATCTTTTGCTGCCAAGTCATGTTTAACATATTAATAAGACTTCTCTGTTCGTATATTTTTTTTTCGCACTCACTCTGAAGGGTGCTGACGCTACTCCGAATTACAATCATTTTAATTTCTCTTTCAAACTCATATTCCCATTGCTGCTTGAATACTGAAGCCTTCACTTTCTGAAACATTTCGTTTATTTCTTTAAATAGAGTTTGTACCATAATTCCCAAATAATCAACTGTTTCATGTGTTTCCCTAAATTTCTCATGAGTCCTTGCCTGAGGAAGAATACTGCACAACCCCATGTCTGCAGATAAAGAATTTAGATGACCATTGGAGTTTGAGATTCTAACATTATGGATGTTCTCCTTGAGCTTCTGAATCTGCTCTTCAGCTGCAAGTCTCAATCTACCTAAATCTTCAATGCAGTCCCAGTTTAAATTTGCTTCTGATAAGCTGTAATGCAACACCGACACAGTGCCCATAGCTGATCTGTTGTGATAAGACTGCAACTCTTTGTTCAATGTTTCTATCTCTGCTTCATTCGAAGCAATTCTCTCTTCTGACTCGTCAACAACCGCATGTACCATTCCCTTTATGACAGAATCTCTCACCATCCTTGAGACAGTCAGACGGTCATTCAGCTCATCCCAATAGTTATCCAAATCATCAAGCAAAAATTTCTCGTAAAATAACTGATTCATTACCAATGACATCACTTCCTTTAAAACTACTGCCTGATAGCACGTGGGAACTAGAGGGAAGATCATGCTTTTCATGTGGCAAATTCTCCATAGTTACCTGTAACACATATTATAAGTAAAAAAGAACATGATAATATGTTTGATTTCAACTGAAAATCAAGAAATAACATTGCATTTTAAATGAAGAGAAAGGAGGCATTTGATCCAGTTACTGTGAATACAAATCATTAAAGAGGATTGAAAAGGGACCGAAACAATGAAACTCCATATCTAGCACAATAAAGAGGACATACAAAGATTGCAAAAGCCACCAACAAGCAAAAGTTGCGTGAAAATGACAAAACCTGATCCCATGTATATTTAAGATAAGAAACCAAATTCATGACATACATTCAGGGCAAGAGAATAATGAAAGAAGAGAGAACTTATTTCATGTATATTAATGTATCAAATCCCCAGACTGTAGGGAGAGAGGAGATAGAGGAGATGGAAAAAGATAGCACAAAGATCGGAAGACAAAAGAGCAAAGACGGCGCATTGAAGCAGGCCAAATATGCTCCCGGTCGACCGGTGGAGAAGGCCGGTCGACCGGCGTGCACGACGTGCACAGGATCATCACGGTCGACCGGGCCGCCCGGTCGACCGTGGCAGCGAGCGGTCGACCGACTGAAAGCAGGCTGCTCTCGGTTGGGTCCGGTCGACCAGCGCGGTCGACCATGGCATGGATCGGTCGACTGGACGGTCGACTGACGGACGCGTTTTGGCTTCCCTTTTGGGATTCGGATTTCTTTTCTGGATGAGATTAAATCCAGGGACTCTGTGACTATAAATAAGGACTAAAGCCCTCACCTATTGTATCCCTAAGAATCCCTGAAGATCCCTCTGAAAATCTCCCTTGAAAATTCCTTGAAGAAGAATAAGTTGTAATTGATTGTTAAATTAATAAAATCTCTCTCCCTTACCCCGAGGACGTAGGCACGTTGCCGAACCTCGTTAAATATTGTGTTGATTGCTTTTCTCTATTGTGCTCTGTTCTCGTCGTGTTGGGTACGTCTCCGGCTGCACCAGTCTCCGTTTGGTTGGTAGATTCCTCAGAGAGGTTATTGTCCTGCGCACAACAATTGGCATCAGAGCATCTCAGGTTCGGCGTGGGATCGTGTGTTGATTCAAGGGCATCAGTTGCTATTTGGCGTAGATCGTGTGTCGATCTCGGAGCGACGTTGGGACTGTTTGTGGGATCGTGTGTCGATCTCAAAACAGCGTGTAGATTGCTCGAGGAATCAATTCGAAGGAGTAGATAGCTTCGGAAACTCTTTGAGGGTTTCACGTGGAGGTAAAGATCCTATTATTTAGTTTGTTTTATCTAGCTCCGTTTGTTTCCGCATTGGTTTAAGGAATCAGTTGAGAAGATGGCTGGAGAAAGTACATCCATGAATCCACATCCGCTGAGGATAAATGTGGTGAAGTTCAACGGCACGAATAACTTCAGTATGTGGAGGTGTGAGGTGATAGATGCGCTGACGGCATCAAACCTCGAAGATACTCTACGGTTGGAGAAGAAGCGCGCATCAACGACAGAAGAAGATTGGGACAAGATGAACCGTACGGCGTGTGGCTTGAACAGGTCTTATTTGACACAAGACATCAAGTATCATGTGTTGCATAAGACATCTGCGAGGCAGCTGTGGGAGATCCTGGAGAAGAAGTATCTGACGAAAGCATCGAATCGCGGTTACAGTTAAGAGTAAGCTTTATGGTTTTCGGATGCAAAGAGGATGCTCCATCAATGAACACTTGAATTGCTACACGAGGCTTCTTCCAGATCTAGTTAATGTGGATGTGGATACCAATAAAGAGGATAAAGCGGTAATTCTTTTGAACTCTCTTCCTAGAGAAGAGCATGAGACCTTTACTCTTACATTGATCAATGAAAGAAAATCACTTAACTACAGTGAGATGTCTGCTGCTCTTGTGAGTTATGAAATAAGAAGACAGGACAGATTGTCTTCTTCGAAAAAACAACAGCAGAGACATTGACGGTAAAAGACAGAAGTTCCAATAAGAAGGGAAAAGATGATCATGGAAGATCGAAGTCCAGATCAGGCCTCAGAGATCTGAAGAAAAATCAGTGCGCCTTGTGCAAGGAACTAGGGCACTGGAAAGTTGATTGCCCGAAGGCCAAAAGTAAGAAGATGGAGTCAAACACCGAGGCGAATCTCGCACAAGCGGATGGATCGGATTCAGACTCATCGATATTCTCTCTCTTTTACTACTACTGTTGATTACTCAGATAATACTGAGTTGATCTTAGATACCGGAGCCACCTATCATGTGTGCCCGAATAGGGCCTGATTTTCTAACTTTGAGAAGTTAGATGGATGTTACACGGTCATGGGTGATGATCATCTGTGTCATATAGAAGGGATGGGTACAATCCGTATCAAGATGGAAGATGGGATAGTATGAGAATTGAAGAAGGTGAGGTATATACCTCAACTCAAAAGGAATCTTATCTCTGTTGGCGCTTTGGAAGCGTTGGTTCTTGTGATATCTGTACGAGATGGTATTCTCAAGATGATCAAAAGCTTGATGGTGGTGATGAAGGGCATCCGCCGGAATAATCTCTACTACTTGAAAGGCATTATAGTTACAAGTCAAGTGGAGACTTCTAGTTCTTCAGATGATGGTTGCTCAAAGATCTGGCAGGTGAAGGTCGGACATGGAGGTGAAAAGTTCTTGCAAGCTCCTGCAAAGAAGGGATCATTGGAAGGTGTTGCTACCTGCAACTTGGAGGGTGAACACAGCATTCTGAACAAGAAGAAGGTGAAATTCAACACCGGTATTCACCGCTCAGAAGGTCTTCTTGATTGTGTTCACGTAAGCGTTTGGGGATCTGCTAAGACTGCATCGCTTGGAGGTCACAGACACTTTGTCTCTTTTATTGATAGTTTATCTAGGCATTGTTGGATATCTCCCATGAGACAAAGGTGTGAAGCCCTAGATACATTGGTGAAGTGAAAAGGAAGAATGGAGAAGCAGAGAGGTAGGTAGATTAAGGAGCTACAGATTGGTAATGTTGAAAGAGACATGAACCAATTCCTACGATTTGGCCAGAACACTGAAATTGGTACTCACTTCACAGAAGGTATACATGGTTTGGCTAAGGAAGTAAACCGTTCCTTACTGGAGAAGGTTTGGTGGTTGTTGTCTAATGCAGGATTAGATAAACCGTTTTGAGCTAAGGCGATTGTGTATGCTAGCCATCTCATAAATAGATCGACTGCGATAGGAGGTAAAACTCCATTAGAAATTTAGTCTGGAAAACTGTTCAAGATCATGATTTGCTGCGGGAATTTGAAGTCCGACCTACTTCAGTGCCAAAGATGGCAAGGTGAATCCGCGAGCAAAGAAGTTTGTGTTTTTGGGTGTCAAGCGAAATATGAAAGGTTACAGGTTATGGGACCCCGAAAACAAGAAGATCGTGTTGAGTAGGCATGTCACGTTTGATGAGACTTCAGTGTTGAAGTCTACCGTCTCTCAGTAGGTAGAGAGGACGGGGACCAAGGAAGTATCGCAGCGTGTGGAGGTTGATGCTACTGCACCATCTCCAGTTGGTTCGGTATCAGTGAAGACTTCACCGGATGTGACACCGGGTGGAGATCATGTAGCCAGGGTTGATACTGAACAGGTTGAAGACATTGATAAGAATGTCGAGTTGTTTGCAGCCATTAGAACCAAGGTAAAACCACGCTCGTGGGTAAAGAAGCATGAATCTCAAGCTTGTGAACGCGACAAGCTCAAGTTGAAGGCTGTTGTTCTCCATGATGGTCGTGAGGAGGTTCATATGACTCAGCTAGATAGGTTCGCTGCTGAAGATACAGGTACAAGTGCTTGAGCTTGATGGAGCTCATTTAAATGAACTACGGTTGGCTTGATCCCTTAGGCAAGGTACGTAGGCAGCCGTAAAGGCGCAACCACATTTGGTGATGCAACCCGTATGAAGCTGTTTGGGTTCTCGAAAAGCTGATTAGGACTTCACGTAGAGGTGAAGAGTTGGACTTCACGTAGAGGTGGAGCATTGTGATCTCGATGAACAGTTGATCTTATGTTGAGAAGGTGGTTAAGCTTGCATAGGAGGAGTGTGCATCCAGTTTGTTGAAGCCGATGATGGTGTTTGGTGTGCTCTACTCAAACTTGGTTGGACCGTCAGCTGAAGACATGTAGATTGGATAGAGCCAGTCAATTGAAGAGTCAGTATTGACTCATGATGAATTCCTCGTGAGGTCATGAAGTGCTGAGTTGGAGACATGTTCGGTGATCGGCATGTATGAAAGTTCTCCTAAGGTGAAGTGTAGGGAAGGCATGTGTGGTGCATCCCAGGTGATAGCTGAGCTACAGCTTCCAAGTCGAGATCGTATGCCGATTTCGCCAAGATCATGTGTCGATTTCGTCCGGAGCGCTCAAGCTGAGATCGTGTGTCAATTTCACCGAGATCGTATGTCAATTTCGCCAGGTGATAGACTGGAATTCGTTGGAGATCGGCTCAGATTTGAAAAATCTTCACCGAGGTGGAGAATTATAGGGAGAGAGGAGATGGAAGAAGGTAGCACAGAGATCGGAAGACAAAGGAGCAAAGACGGCGCATTGAAGCAGGCCAAATATGCTCCCGGTCGACCGCCCGGTCGACCGGTGGAGAAGGCCGGTCGACCGCCCGGTCGACCGCCCGGTCGACCGGCGTGCACAGGATCATCACGGTCGATCGCCCGGTCGACCGACTGAAAGCAGGCTGCTCTCGGTTGGGTCCGGTCGACCGGTGCGGTCGACCGTGGCATGGGTCGGTCGACCGGACGGTCGACCAACGGACGCATTTTGGCTTCCCTTTTGGGATTCGGATTCTTTTTCTGGATGGGATCGAATTCAATATGGGTTTCCTTAAATCCAGGGACTCTGTGACTTATAAATAAGGGCTAGAGCCCTCATGTATTGTATCCCTAAGAATCCCTGAAAATCCCTCTGAAAATCTCCTTTAGAAATTCCTTGAAGAAGAAATAAATTGTAATTGATTGTTGAATCAATAAAATCTCCTCCCTTGACCGGAGGACGTAGGCACGTTACCGAGCCTCGTTAAATATTGTGTTAATTGCTTTTCTCTATTATTCTCTGTTCTTATCGTGTTGGGTACGTCTCCGGCTGCATCAGTCTCCGTCTGGTTGGTGGATTCCTCAGAGAGGTTGTTGTCCTGCGCACAACAGAAACAATATACTTGCATTTGTGATTTCATGACAAAAGACAATTCCTTTTTGTTTCTTTGGTTGCAAAAATGGAAAACCAATTGTGAAGTCTTTGATATTTCTATATAAAAGCTATCTGCTTTCAAATGATAAATGCTTGCATTTATGAAGCCTGTTGTGAAAAGAATAAATTTTGAGATAAATGAGAAAAAGGGTAAACAAAGCTTTTCCTTCTGACATAACGAACTTAATCAGTTAAACCAGGAAACTTTACATAAAATGGAACTAATAAGGAGAAAAATTGCCTGTCAAAATTGTAACTTTATCAACTTTTTTAAATCCTAACTTTATCAACTTTTTTAAATCCAAAAACGAAGAAGTAGAAAGGAAAGAGACAAAACATAAAATTCAACCAAAACCCAACACAGAACTGAACTCAATTCACCATATTAACGGACATGTGATACATAGCATCTAGACATGTGTATATGCATGTGATACATTGTATCTAGACATTTATACTTTCTGCATTTCATTCTCCACTTATAAATATACTGATGTAACCATTTATGAATAATATACTGAAATTTCTTCTCCTCTAAATTATCATGGTATTTTCTCAAAATCCTCTGCTGATCGTCGTTCTATGCTATCAACGAGCCTGCGCTGGGCCGAACTTATGTAGCTGTGTCTAACGCCAAATATCTCTTCATCTTCCGCAATTATCGATCTTGACGACATCTTACTACTACGCCGCCTCAGCCCTTGCCACCACAGCCGCCTTCGGCCCTCGAAGCCTCCAGCTCGAAGGCTTTCTCCTCCGAGATTTCTCCAGCAACGACTTCACCATTCCCGTCGTCGACGAGAGATGACTTCACCAGTCCCGCCGTTGACGAGAGACGAGCGACGAGTGGTGACTTCACAATTCCCGCCGTCGATGAGAGACGATCGACAAGTGATGACTTCATCATTCCCACCGTCGAAGAAAGACGATCGATGAGCGATGACTTCAACATTACCGTCATCGATAGAGATGACGACAAGCGATGACTTCACCATCCTCGCCGTCGACGAGAGACGATCGACGAGCGTATTTCCAAACTCTCAGTGTTTGATCCGCCGTGAGTTTGAGGGGGGTGTTAACAGACATGACATACATGTGATACATTATATCTAGACATGTGTATAAACATATGATACATTGTACCTAGACATGCATACTTTTTTTATTTCATTCTCCACTTCTATGTATATTGATATAACCATTTATGAATAATATACTAAAATTTCTTCCTACTCTAAATTATCACACCCCATTCCACAAACAATTCGGACAGGAGGTTGTAACACTTGTAGCAAAAGACATCTTCAAACAATAAATACTTCCAGTTAATAAGCCTGGTCCGAAAATAGAAAGTTTTCAGATAACTACGAACTTGATAAAGTTAAAAATCAGGAATTTTCATCAAATTGAAGCGAAATTCATGCCAAAAATAGCAAAATCTACAACTTTCCTGGAAATCTAAAACAGATAAAATAGTTGCAGATCAGAAACCCAACCCAAAGAGTACATAAATGAAAGAACTAGACTCGACCAGAACCAAACTCAAACCAACACCAATTCAACTATTCTACCAAAAGAACAGACACTGACAAATTCGATCCGCTCCATGAGAGAAGCGGGGAGGGGAGGGCCGTCACTCAAGGATCCTTTCGAAATTTTCCCCGCCACGCTCCACTCCTAGTTTCTCCTAGGGCTCAGCAATCCATTACGAACGCCACCCCTTTTCGTGAACCTGCTGCTTGCTTCGATTGAAAGGGAAAGGAGATCTGCTCCCCCTCCTTTTTGCTCTCTGTTTCTCTCGGCTATTCAAGTGTCGGGAATTATTAGGGTTTGCGAGGAACAGGAGAGGGAAATTGACTGAGAGAGAGGGACAAAAGGAAAAAGTTAAGAAGCGAAGCACAGGGAGTAAGTAAAGCTGCTAGTCTTGACTTCAGTGGGAGATTTGTTTCGGGCAGCGTGCCGTTACAGGCCCATGATCTGCGGAACTGCCGCCGTTTAGATTGTTCTTTTATAATCTTTTTGGAGATTTTGAAGGAACCACCAGTAGTAAAATTTAATTAGAGAAAATCTTGATTATAATTTTTTTTTTTCTATCTAAGCCTTATTTTATTTTGCGGGCACTAAATTGTAAATATGTGTTTTAGCTGATAGTTTAATTATAAAAATATAAAAGATTAAAATAATCTCATTTTAACTTTAACCACAGTCACAAATGAAAACACCACGCCACTTCAACTGCGACTTTGTAAGAATCGCGATTGCAACTTTGAGACTGCTACTTTGTAAGATTTTTGTGAGAACTACAGCATAAATTTTGTGAGAACTATGACTTTGTGAGAACTTCGACTACAACTATAACTTCAGGACTGCGAGTCACGGTCCTCATATAAAGGAATGCGATCAGTTGCACTCCTCATATAAAAGACCTTATTTTCATGCTCACTTTATTCTTTTAAGAGCGCTTATGAGGATTGTGAGCATGATCGCAGTCTTCATGACCATAATTATAGTGTTGTGAACCTCAGAGACACTTGTCCCGATACTACTTGTTGTGAAATGCCGACAGAACAAGAGAAACATTGAGGGACTCGACAACAGAAGCGTAGATGTGATCTACCACTGGCAAGCAATAAAAGCTAATCACCACAAAATACAAAAATACAAGATTTAATGTGGTTCAGTAAGTGTGCTTACATCAACGGAGAGGAGAGGAGAAATTATATTGAAAACAGATAAGAAAATAACAAAAGTTATAAGAATTCTCTTTCTCGCATCTCTCAAAGGTGGAAAGTGGATTTCTCTTTGACTTTCTTGACTTTATTTAAAAGACCATCCCAAGGGGTATTTATAAACTCTTAGGATCATTATAGTCAAACACAAACTCCATCAATAGGAACATCACCGTCTCAGAAAAATAGAAAACTCGAGTATAACTTAAACAACAATCAGTTCCGTAAAAGAAAACTTACAACATGATAATTAGTCGGCTTGTCTAAATTATTAGTCGACTATACAGTCGACTACTGAGATGTACCCACTTTCTGTTGTGCCACATTAGTCGACTCCTGAGATGTCATTAGTCGACTACTCATGGCTATTAGCTGAATAGTTCTTGCACACATGTCCGTTTTTAATTTCTAAAGCTCGTAACACCTCTATCTGAATATGAATTCTTTTCCGATGAATATAAGGCACCCAAACACTAACATGCAGTCTTGCATGGTCGCAATCCTTGCGACCATCTCTTCTCTCACTATGTAACTCCCTTCTAAATCCTTGCTCCCCAAAATCAAAATCAGTTCATGAGTCGCATTCCTCACATAAAAGGATTGTAACCATTTCAGCATCGTAATCATCCAGTAAAAATCAAATCAAAAAGTCAAACCCTAAATCTAAAAAATCATCAAGAAAATGAACACGAAATGATCAAATCCACCACAAAAATAATTGATGAAGAAGATCGGCGAGATCCGTGCAGATGACGAAGAGAATGGATGAAAAAAACCAAAAAGAGAATTTAATCAGTCAGATTTAGAAAAAAAGTAAAATTAGAAAAGAGAAAATATGATTTAATTATACAGTAGAATCCAATTTGAAATGAATCACGTAGCTGACGTGAATTGAGGCCGAGACAGAAATAAATTTGTAATTGAGGTTTTTCTTAAATTAATTGAAATAGGGAAGTCCAAGGTAAATTTTCTTATTTTTTCCCTTTAAAAGTAAACTGTAGGAATTTTTTTTCCTTGTTTTAATTTTTTATTGTACAATATTGTTTGATTTGATATAGTTGGCGCATGGATCAGCAGCAATCTTTTATTTTTATTAGTAAAATCAAGAGTTTTTCTTTTCGGTGGATTAACCACTTTGTGATTTAATGTGTTTGTGTGTGAATCTGTTTATTTCATGATCAAATACTTTGTATCAATTTGTTCTCATTACTCATGTCTCTGTTATTTATCTAACAATACCATGAATAAAAATTGTAAGATACAAGGCATTACGCTAAAAGGAAAAGACTATATGCGTTTTATAAGAAGTAGAGCAATAATCTCACAAGAGGAAAATCAACTCAACTTAAATTCTTTAATAACCACCAGCAATCTAAAATGAGAGAGTACATAGTTTCATGTATAGCTTAGGAAATACATGAAGCATGCATATTTCCCCTTTAAGTAGGTTTACATGGATCTGTATAATGTCACAGGTGAATAGATTGTTCTGTGATCTAAACTTGCATATATTTGACCCAATCTCATAAACCATGGATCGTCAAGTCAAATATGTTGTCACCTCGACTATAGGAAACGTCTTACCTAATCAATCCATCATCCTCATATTTTAATCACATGTTTTACTATCTTACATGATCATCCTAATATTATATACATTCTGCGATAATTCAACACATATGACAAGAAAGGCAATAATATATATTATATTTCTGATACATATAAATTCACAAGAAAACATCTCATTCATAGTCAACCAAAGGAAAAAGTAAAAGAGAACAAAAATGTAAAACATATACAGAATTCAAGTAGCTCCCTCAGGGAGGGAACCGTGCTCGCGTAAGACCTCAATGTCCTCACCGTCCGCTTCGCCGATACAGTCTTCAAGAGTGTAGAGAAGATCCTCGTCGATGCAGTCTTCAAGAGTGTAGATAGAATCAAGTATGGAGATCAATGGCCTTTGACGCTTCAGAGGATCCACTGAATCCTTCCCCTTCTTCTTGACAACAATATTTTGTGGCGCAATGTAGGCAGTTGGGTCTTGATCCTGGATTATCACACTGACGGTGAGATAGCAGAACGGATGGCAGCCACAGCTTCCTCCGGTGTAGTCTCAGGTGACAATTTTGTCGACAGTGGTTGCATGCTAAGACGAACGCTCCTTTTTCAGATGGATAGAAGCAGATTTGAAAAAAAGGCGGGAGAAAACGCACTTTTGGGCTTTGTTTGGACGACAGGGCCTCAGATCGGCCAGCGCCAAGAAAATGTCCATTAAACCAGGCCGAGATGGACTAGCCCACGAGCCCCTGCAGAGCCCTGAGTGCTTGCAATGCTCATGGGCTCATACCCATATTCTCCTGGGGGCCCAGAGGGCTTAACAAGAGAGCCGAGAGACTCAAAATACGCCTCGCAGTGGACCACTTGCGTGCCGAGGACGGAGGACCACGTGGGCGAGAATGATGGAGCATCCCGCGTGCCTCAGCACGTGACCGGTACAGCGACGGAGATGACGCTTGTGCGGCAGAGTTCGGCGGCTGCCTAGGGTTTCGGCCACGCCGCCGAATGTGGATCCACGCCATTTGAGCTGGCTTTTTTTATTATCGGCCTTTGAGATTGCTTCGATTGGCGCCATAACTACATCCTCCGGCGAACTATTTGCCGGAATAGGTTGTGATGAATCATTACGGTTCGTAGTATTGGTTTTGAGAGGGGTCAGATGACTTTCAATCAACGGAGTGATGTCCAATCAAACCACAGCAAGGGCAGAAGAGGTGCACATGCTCGTACTCGAAGCGCTGCTAGAAAAGTGGCACATCAACACCTTCGAGAAGGACATCGGTACCGAGGACAATTGGTCGTGCCATGTCAATCTTATCAGCAACACGAGCGAATCTCTCCTTTGTCATCATCGAGGTGGACTCATCCATCCTCACAAACCTACCGGCGGTAGAGACGATAAGAGCAAGCATTGCAAGATTCGGTAACCGCATCCATAAAATGGTGCGAGGTAGCCGATCTAGGTACGATAAGAACGTTGACGACCACGGCTCAAGCCCCAACGTGGCATCATCAACCACACATGGAAAAGGGCAGACCCATTGGTTGACTGGGTCAGGCTGCTCAGTTTTTCATATATTATCTTAAATTTTTTTTTCATATATTGCTTTAAAATTTTCTTTTTTATTTGTTTTTTTTTTGATAAATTTACTTCTGATACTATTCTTGATTTAGTTAAAAATATTATTTTATTTTTTGATAAATTCATATAACTCATAAACATAAGTTATAAAAGATTGTAACTCAACTCAAAATTTATTCCTGATCTGCCTCTGCTCGCTCGTGGATTCTCATTGAGCCTCTGCTCATAGATCCTCATTGAGGACCATATCACGATCAGAGGCACAAGTAAAACGAAAAAGGTAAAACCCATAGTTCATCGTCAGAATGATCATCTCCCATTCCTTCTCCGCCGACCATTTCGAGGAGAGGGAGGTCAAAACCTTGTCGACAGAGATGGATCTCCCAGAAATTTCCCAGTTAAGGAAAACCTCCACGGTTGAGAGCCATCTTCAATAAGGCTTGCCGGAACAGTGATCTTATTAGGGTACTTCTTGCGAAGGCGTCGGAGATCATCCGGGGTGAGCTTCAGTGGGAGAGAGGACTTAGGGCTGAGCGCCGCCTTATACGATTAAGGCAAGACGCCACCAGCTTGAGGAGATTTGGTCAGGATTGAAAAAGAGGCGGTGGTCGAGGTTACGTCATAGTAACTGCTTCGGATCGGTTCACATGTCGTAAGTCAAAATCTGTCCCAATTAAGAATGGGGTGAAACTTAAGAACCAAGTCCAATTGTATAATTACAAATGTTTGGCCCAAACTCACGTATAATTGGGCCGGATTGAGTCAGAATGGGATGGGTTCGGCCCAACTCATTTGCTTGGAATCTTGTATTAATTTATTGTTCTCCTATCCGTAATTTCCATGAATATGTTTTTCCATCTTCATGTTTAATGCCGTCCCAGACGAGGAAAAGACAAAATGTTCTTGGTATTACATCTTTATCTTTATTATTTTCAATTAAAATATTTCATTAGCTATTATTTAATTTGTTATTATTATTAGTGCCGCCAATGAGATATGGTCCATATGGATCAATGATTCAGTGATAAAGTTCGGGTTTTGTCACGGGAGATCGGGTTATTGTTCTTGGTTTTTTTTTTAAAAAAGTATATTTTATTATTACATGGTTGTCTAAATCTATATTACTATACAGTGAGGAAATATGCATTTTAGAACTTGCGTAGAAAATATAAAAAGACTTAATACCTGTAAATAATAGAAAGTTAGAAATTGACAAAGGTTATTAAAAGTTTGATTTAATGAGAACGCGTAATCATCAATTGAGCGGGAGGATCTTACCATTTTTAAGTATATTCTCTTTTATAAATCAAGTTACTTCACCTTTGGCATTTTACATAAAAAAAAAAAAAAATCATGTGTATTTACATGCAAGGGGGCACGTGTTCCGCGGCAAAAGAGTGATGGTGGCATTTATTTGGGCCCCATCTCCCTCTCCTCCCTGCAGGAGGCCCACCCCACCACCACCACCACCGACAACATCTCCATCATCAGTCTATCTAACCCTCGCCGCTCAAACTTGATCCGAGAGCTCGGAGCAGTGGTCATGACGTTCGACATCTTCCAAGTGGTTGAGCATGGGATTCCCAAGAACAAAAGACTAGCCTTTTAGGCGAAGTTGTCAAATGTTCAATCTGTAAGAACTTGGGACAGCCTTCTAGGTGGAGTTGTCTAAATTCTTATATACCTAATATTATTCACATGTCTAGCCGATGTGGGACTATTTGTTCAAACTCGACTCAACAATCCCCTCGAACAAAGAGTCTCCCTGTAAGCTCAATCTTCACACCGGGAAGATTATATGCTTCATCGAGATCCTCTTCACTACGTTGCGGTACACGCCTTACGTGAAGTACCACTACAATCTGTTATTCTTCTTCACCGCGTTGGAGGCACACGTCTTAGGTGAAGCAGAAGCACTGCTGGCTAGTCCTCGAGAGCCCAACTAGCTTTATAAGGCATACTGCGCCTTTTACACCATAGGGGAATTGAATACCATCCACACACACGACTGAATTTGAGGCATGGCTCTGATACCATTTGTAAGGACTTGGGGCACCATCCAAAAGACTAGCTTTCTAGGTGGAGTTGCCCAAATCTTTATATACCCAAGATCATCCTCAGTCTAGCTGATGCGAGACTATTTGTTCGAACCAAACTCAGCACGATCAAGATCCACTCTTCACTGTGCAGGGGCAGACACGCCTTACGTGAAGCACCGACTACAGTCGATCACTCCTCTACACCATGTGGGGTGCAAGCACGCCCTTGCAAAGGAGCACCACTATCAAATATCTCGCGAGCCAAATTGCTTTACATGAGCCCACTACTGTGCCTTATTGCGCCAAATTGAGAGATCAACAATATCAAACATCACCCATACACATGACAAAGTTTAGGGCATGACTCTGATACTAATTGATGGACGTGGGACAGACCATTCTAAAAAGACTAGCCTTCTAAATAGAATTGCTTAAATCTTTATATACCCAAGATCATTCCCATGTCTAGCCGATGTGAAACTATTTGTTCGATCCCAGATCCCAATAAGGTGTACTTCAAAACTAACTTTGATCTGTTCCAGTTGCCCGCTGCGAGTTGGAGGGATACACTTACTTGTGTGATTGCACACGAGCCTCCGAGCCCCGAAGAATTGCCACTTGCTTACAGGTATTTTTTTTCTTTTTCTTTTTCTTTTTCAACCACTGTTAAATCAATCAATATACATTATTAAAACAATATCACACCAAAACTACAAAGGGTTTGGATCATCTCATCTGACAAGGTAACCATCCATGTTTTTAATCAGCACAGAGGGATAGATGAACACAAACATTGTCATTAAGCATTTTCCCCATCAATATATCTTGGTTTTGGTGCACAACTCTATTGATAATGACTCAATGAAATTTTGATCCGTCGACCTGAAATCAATCCACCTTCGTCATTGAGAAAACTGCAGCTATAATATATTTTGTGCTCTCTCAGTTTTGAAATCCTGGCTCCGTCACTGTCACACAAGCCTAAAACTAGTAAAGAGTGATGGTGGCAGGCATTACTTCTCCGCATGGGGGGTTTGTGTGGGTGGGTGGGTGGTGTTGGTTGTTGTTTTACTGAGCGCTTCCTTCATCCCAAACACCTAATTCAGGTCCGTAACTTTCAGACACTTCAAAATTCATAATAGTCAGTGGGAGTGATCAAACAAAATGCTCAAACTTTAGAGAAGCTGCTCCTTAACTCCAAACGTTTAAAATTAGAAAGCAATATTCGTCAGCAGTCTTTTAACAGTTGAAGTTGGAGGGTGTCTACAAGCAAAGGATATTTCTCTTTATTATGTCTTAACCAGTTCAGGGGTGGATTTGTAAGCCTCTTAAGCCATCACCAATCGATCTTTATCTTGACAGTAAAATATCAGATAGGTGGATTAAACAATCAAGACTGAAGCAAACACAACATAGTTTTAACACTGAAAACTAATCACATTACTTTATGTAAAAATACAACAATCTGGAGTGATGAGTGTATTTTAACACTCAAAACTACTCACATTGCTTCATGTAAAAATACAACAATCTGAAGTGATTGAGTTTTAGACGGCTAAAGAGCTTTGTAAAAGTGTCAGTTCTATAAGGTCAATAATGAATAAATTTTTTGTATGAAGAAATTGGAGTTCTGGTGGAAGTTGGAAGGAAAGGAGTCTCCTGGTAGCCCAGTTGATGGGATGGAGTTTAATGCATCTGGCCATTTTTATGGAAAAGAACCTTCCTAAAGGTCCAGCCAGCTTCTCTCACAATTAAAGTTGGAAGAAAGAAAAACTTCAGTCTCTAGTGAACACCAACATGATAGAGTTTAATGCAATTGGACTCTACCTACTTTCTCCAATTCTTGTTGTGTACATCTTTGTATGGTTTGAAGTAACAATCACCCAACCATGAAATTTCCAACTACCTCACTTTTTCAATTAATCTTTTATTATCCCCCCTAAAAAAAAATTGTTCGCGTCCAATTCTAGGCATTTGGAGAACACTTTTCCAACATACAACGACCACTTCATCAAATAAAGTATTCATTCATTTATTTATTTCAAGAGCACAAGAGGTGCAAAATTAGAGCAGTTTCTGTCACATTATATAGTGTCTGGTTATGCATCATAATTCAAGGAGTAAAATTTTTATTGATATGATTTGCATATGTGACATTTTGCTAGGCTGGAAATGTGTTGTCATAAAGTTTCTGCATTTTGAATGGAAACTAGATAGAATTTCATTAATATTCGTTTGATAGAGAAATAATGTGACAGTTCTATTTTCATGTTTTTTGATAAACTTTTTTTTTTAATTAAAAAAAGATAGAATTGATGTAGGTTGAATTTTTAAGTTATCCAGACAGTTCTATTTTCAGATTGGACATTTCTTCGTGATGATTTGGATAGATTCAATGTTTTACCAATTTAAAACATGTCATATCGAAAAAGAATTGATAAGTAATGTCAGATCGTAATTGGCAATCACATCAATCCAAATGGGATTTCATTTTTCAAAAAGAAAAAAAATTCAAAAAAGAAAAATATAATCAACTGGTAGTGTTAATTAAGAATCTCACTCAACGTTCGTGTGTATCACATCAATTTCTGTCAAATGCGTAATTTTCATGCACCTGCTTATCTCGATATTGTTGAAGTTGTGGTTGATTGTCGAGCGTGGCGGGGAATCGCCCTCGGAGAAATATTACACAAGAAGAAATGCGAGGTACGGTCGCAATGAGAGTTGAGAAGTCCATCTTGAGTGACTCAGAGGCGGGGTCTGGGAAGAGTCTCTCGAGGATTGAATTACCTCGCTGATTCTCCGAATAAAAGACATACTATAGGCGAATGTGCCCGAGCTCAGATGGAGCCACGTTCAAGTGTTTGGGAAATCACTCGGAGTCTCGGGAGGAGCACGACGAGCGACAGAACAGAGGAACATCCCCGAGACGTATTGAGGCGCATCGAATGCAGTCTAGCATGAAAGCTTCGCGATACAAGAAACTCAAGCCACGTGTGTCAAGGGCAGTTTAAAATATAGCAACTTGTAACCCTATTTTTCTCTATAAAAAGATATGCGTCAAAAATAGGGTATAATGAAAAAGCTAGAGTTATTGTAAAGAGTGGTGGTAGGGTATTTTTTTTTATCTCCCTGTGATCTCTCAAAAATAGTGGATTGATGAGTGATTTTGTGATTTTTCTCTATTTTGAATTTTTCACATAATTTCTGATATTTTTTGTGTGTTGTTTTTTGATTTGATTTGTGATTGTTTTTCTCTCTTTGATCTGATATGTTCTTTGTTCATCGTCATCGTGAAAACCCTTACCCCCAACACATGTGATGAGTTTTAATGTTAAAAATGGGTGATAAAGATGAAATTCTATGAGCCTTGCTCATACAAATATTAACTTTTATCTCTACTTCAACGAGTGGTGCGAAAACAAATTGGTGCATAGAGCGAGGCCACGCTTTTGAGGGGCAAGGCAAGTGCACAGTGAAAGCCCTTCCCAGAGAGGTAAAAAGAATAAGAAAGAAAAATCACATTTCTTCAACACCATTCACAATTGGTATTGATCAACTAGCACAAAAAATTGCTATTAAACAAAAATACTTCATTTTGCAAAGTGGCTAATAAAGAAAGGATTAAGGTGATGGGGTGATTTAGATAATACCTACCATGAAAGAAGAGATGAGGAAAAAAAAATGGTTAATTAGTTAGCATGTCATTAAAAAAAAAATCAACATAATCTTGTACATATTTGAGTATCTAGATATGATAACAGTTATTAGAAAATCTTTACATAGATAAAGGGATTATCTCTTAATCCACCAAGAAGATGAATTTAATAAACGTTTCATTGTGAGAGGTTTACTCTTCTTAACTATTTAATACGAGCTGTGTAAATCCTTCTTTTCTTTTTTTTTTTTTTTTATAGCAAGTCAAAGAGAATTAGCTTCCCTTCACTTCTCTTTTAGATCAAGTAATACTAAATGAACTCTCATAATTTTTCATTTAACTTTTTTTGCAAAGCAACACTGAATAAATTCTACTCGTGTATTCTCCAAGTGCAAAATGCAAGGATTTAAGAGATGATTACTAACTATTATCAATTTCAAAATTAGTATTTAAATTGGCTCACTGATAAAAAAAAAAAAGGAAGTGTAGATGGGTTATGGAGCTACATATAGCAGAGAGATTGAGAACAAACCAAGCATTTTCTTTTAGCAACAAAAAGTTGGATACTATAGGGGCTGTTTGTTTCGCCTAAAAGGCCGTAATTCGTAAATTACTTACAACCTAGTTATAACTACGGCGTTTGTTTGGACCGTAATTCGTAAAATACTTACGCAACTCAACTGTCACTCACTTGTAACCCAATTACCACTCACTTACAGCTCAGTTACAGTTAATTTTGTGGTCATGCAAAATTGTATTATTTTTTTATATTAATATTAAATTTTTTTAATATTTAACATTTTTAATATTTATTTGCAATATTAAAACTTTTGAAATCACCAAATAGTTAATTTTGTGGTCAACTTTTTCACTTACGACTTACACGTTACGACAACCAAACACCGTAAAATACAATACACTTTCTTACTTATAACTTTATATTACCAACCAAACACCGTAAAACTTACATACACGTAATTCATTTACAACTATAAAAACTTTACCAATTACGACTTACGAATTACGACCAATTACGACAACCAAACAGGCCCTATATTTGAAAATGCATAATACCACCACATATATTTTCTTTTTCTTTGCTGATTAATAACATCACACATCCACTAGAGTTTACAACCATGAGCTCATCATGCATTCCCATTGCCACTGCCACTGGTCACAGCTCCCACTCTCTTGGCCCTGTCCTTGATCCAATCAAAGATGATCCCAAACCCAACCTCGACAGTCTCCTCACTCTCACCAACCAACTGGTGCCCCATCCCACGCAAAATCTTTAACGTCTTGTCCTTGCTCCCAGCCAACTCGTGCACCAACTCGGCCGAGTCCGAGTCGCACACCGCGTCCTCACGCCCATGAACCACCAGCAACGCCACCTCCAACTCCCCACACCTCCTCATCACCTCATCCACCGCCCTCAAGAACGCCAGCGCCGCCCCAAAAGTCGGATACTCTGACCGGTGCGCGGTGGGGCTGTTCCTCACCAGCTTCCTCTTCCACTTCTCCTTGTAGGACTTCTTCACCAGTGACTTGGTGAAGATGGCTCTCCATTTCGGCACGAAGAAGGTTGCGAGTGGGAGGAACTCCTCCAGCGGCCAGACCGGCTTGAACCTCGCCGACACGCCGCACATTGCGCCGTTCAGGACCAGGCCTGTCCATGCATTCTTCTTTTCAGGGCAATGAGCATTGCGATTGCCCCGCCGAGGGACTCGCCGTATAGAAACGCTGGGAGGGACGGGTGGGCCAACCGGGCTGCGTCGAAGACTTGGATGCAGTCGGACACGAGGGGGTCGATGGAGGTGAGGTGAGTTCGGGGGCCTTCGGACCGGCCGTGGCCACGGAGGTCGAGGGAGACTGCTAGGAAGCCTTGCTTGGCCATGGCGACGGCGGTGAGCTGGAAGAGCCAGCTGCTCTCGGAGGCGTAGCCGTGGATCATTGCGACTAGGCCGCCGAGTTGGGACGGCGGTGAGTCGGCCGGGCGCCAGGACTGAGTGAAGATCTTCATGTTTTGGTGGTTGAGGATGAAGCTCTCTTGGTGGAGGATGCCATGTTTTTTGTAGAACTCTTCCCTTGTGAGGTCCCCAAAGGGGCTCTTCTCATTGGCTTGTGTATGGGGTGAGCCATGAGAATCACAACAAAGATAGGGCTGAGAGAGAGAGAGAGAGAGAGAGAGAGAGAGAGAGAGAGAGATGAATTATTACTTGGGTTTTATAGTAGTTAATCGTTCGAGCATTCAATTGGAGAGTTTGGGGGGTGGGGGGGAGGATGAATTATACTTTGGTTTGTTAGTGTGTGTGTGTGTGTGTGTGTGTGTGTGTGTGTGTGTGAGAGAGAGAGAGAGAGAGAGAGAGAGATGAATTATTACTTGGGTTTTATAGTAGTTAATCGTTCAAGCATGCAATTGGGGAGGGTTATACTTTGGTTTCATAGTAGTTATTAATCGTTCAAGCATTCAATTGGGAGGGTTGGGAGGTTAGTTGTACTCCTAACTTTGAGACCTAAATCATCCTGCAAATCAATTGGAATAGACAGATGAAGCAATTAACTCATTAAAAGCCTCTTTTTGACAATGTGACAACATCAGGGCAAAGAGAATATGATTGGTGATGGCACTGGGTTAAGAGAGGGTGGGCTCAACTGGTGATAATTGTTGGGTTAAGAGAGGGAGGTCTCAACTGGTGACAATTGTTGGGGGAGGGAGGTCTCAACTGGTGACGATTGTTGGATGTACTGATGATTTTAGAGGGAAACTTGAGCTTCTCTCAATTTGATTTATATTGGATAGGTCAAAAAAACTTGAGTAACTTAAATACTAACTATTTATTTGTTTATTGTTATGAGTGTTAGGCCATGGGTCACACCCTCACACGCGTCGAATTGAGCCGGGCTCGGGTTCAGGTGGCGCATGCTAATGATCTGCGAACACGAATGTAGCTTCGTTCAAGGGAGTTCTTAAACCTGCTATATTTTGAATCTTGTTTTGATCTTTTGAGTTGTGGTCTCAGATTGATGGTGCTTAGTCTCAAAGTACTCGGGCTCGGTTGTTGAGTCTCTACAAGACGTCTAGAAATGACCAGGGCTAGGTTGTTATGTCTCGGAGAGACAAATCTATACTCGGGATAATCCCTCAGTGCCACGTGATCTCGGAGCAACCCTCAACACTTGATCTCGGACTGACCCCGAGCTCTTGGACTCAGGATCATCCCCAAGCACTTGGACTCGGAGTGACCCCGAGTTCCGTCCCACTCTTCACGAAGTACTTCACAGCTTATTACTGTTTTGATTTGTAACATTTTTCTTGACTCGGTAAAAGTAGATCTGTGAACATGTAGAGTTGTTGCAAATAATTACGACAAATTTGAACGTGCGTTTGATTTGTGCGAGGTTGTTAGTAACGAAAGAGACTCTGTGTCTATTTAAAGACTCATCTCTGTTCATTCTTAGAACACAGAAATAGAGATCAACAACTACATTCTTCTTCCCCCACTGTTATATTTCTTCACCAAATTATTCCATTGTTTTTTGAGTTGATCAATTAAAGCTCTCCTTAAGTTTTATTCCAATTTTATAGGCAATAGTTCTTCATCTGAGCAGAGGCGGCGCCTTCCGTCCTAGGCCAAGTGTTGATATTTTCGGGGGATACTTTTACCGTTACTGGACAAAACTGAATCAAACTCTAGGTAAGGAGACGGGTTTTTGATCTTTTATGGTAGCGATTACGCGACTGCATCCCAGGCCAGGTTTATTTATTCACTTTGCTTTCAATCTTGTAGTAGCATGATAGGAAATCTATTAAAAATTATCTCTACATAATTTTAAGCCAGTATGGAAAAATAGGAAATATCAAATTATAACCAACAATCTAAATTCTTTTCCTTTCATACAAATTAATTAATCTTCTTGCAAAAGATTTGTTTTATTTTGGGGAAAATTAATCATTTAAATCTTTCAGATCTTATCTCTGTTAAATTATGTATTGCATTAATAACATACTGTCCTTTCCTGTATGTTACAAAGTCTTGCAATTAATTATTGTTTCTTTCTAGCTAATAACTTCATTATCTAGACTCTTGCAAGTTTTGTTTAGAACTGGAACGTAACTATTGCATAATCTGAGTGTTTATGCATGCTAGATTATTCTAAGAATTAATTTGAAAAATAACTGCTTAATTCCTGCAAGTGTGATTCTATTACTGTATTTTATTTCTAATTGTAATTGTATTATCTTGATAAAATCATTTGTCACTTAATTAAACAAGAATTATACATCTTTTTATTCTGTAAGCTCTAAATTAAAAGCTATCTTAAACTAAATTCAGACATTTTCAAACAATTTTGAAATACAAAATTAAGGTCACTCTTTCTGTCACTATGGCCAACCCTAACAACTCTAAGAGTGCTAAACCTAATAAATTCTCTGTTTCAAACAATTTTGAAATATAGAATTCAGGTAGCTTCTTTCTGTCACTATGGCCAACACTGACAACTCTGAGAGTGCTAAACCTAATAATTCTCTGGCACATATTTTAAGAGGTGGACAAATCAGATGAGGTACTGGCTAACCATTTTAGGTCTCCTTTTTGTCATAGATGACACATTCCACTTCTTCTCCTAAACCATCACCTGTCAAATCATCATCTGCTGATACTCCTCCTTTAACTCTTTCCTCTTTCATCTATTTGAAACTCGAGGAAATAGACTATTATTGTCTCCATAAGATTCTTATTGCATTCTCTGATAATTTATATGACATATATTATAAATATAAGAGTGCCAAAGAACTGTGGACAACACTCGAAGAAGAATATGAACTTGATGATACTGGAATTGAAAGATTCATCTCCTCCTTCTTCAACAAATTCAAGATTATATCTGACACTTTCAATTAAAAAGAAACCAATTCTCCGAAGATTACAAGGTTCTTGTCTTATTGACAAACTCTCTCCTTTCTGGTCTACCTTTGTTGAAAACCTCCATCACAAGTAAGGCGACATTACACATGTTCAAGCCTTATAAGCGATTCGCATAAAATACCAGCATTGGCAAAATCTAAACCCAAGTTTGAACAAAAAAATCAAAATCAACTTGGTGGAAGATAAGCTTAAGCGTAAATTTATGAATCCCAAAGGCAAGAAGTTCAAGAAACTAAATCATTTTCATTTTTTTCCTCATGCAAACTCTTTTTCTTTCAAACCTTCTCAATCTTTCTCCTTCAAACCCAAAACTTTTGGTCAGAAGACTAATTGAAGATTCTGCTAGGTCTGCGAGAAGAACCACATGATGCCCAGTGCTTCAACCGAAAGAAGAAACCATTTAAAGCTAACCAAGAGAAAACGGAGAAGATGGAGAGTACGAGGTCAACATGGTGGAACTGAACTCGACTCTTTTAGGTTAAATCTTCTCTTCGTATTGTCAAATCTATTACTTTCTCCTCGGACTGGTGGTTAGACTCAGGAGCCAATATTCATATATGTACTGATCACTCCTGATTTAAATCCTATCAGAAAGAATGAAGAGGAAGGGTGAGCCTGACAGATGACTCCACCAGAGAGATAATAGGAACCAGACACATTGATCTCAGGATGACCTCCGAAAAAGTTATGACTCTTCAATGTGTCCTGCATGTACCCTCGGTTCGGAGAAATCAGATTAGTGATTCATCTCTTCTTAGAGTTGGCTATAGGATTGTCAAGGAATCCAATAAATTTGTAATCTTTAAGCCTAATATTTTTATTGAAAAAGATTTTATTTGGGATGACCTTTTCCGTCTCAATTTAATTAACCATTCTGATAATAAAATTTATATTCCTGTTGCTTTGAATATTGAATCTTGTGAAATCTGGCATGAAAAATTGGGACATGTCAACTTCAATTCTATCAAGAAAATGATCAATTAAATCTCATTTCTATATCTTCTTTTGACTCAGTTTCTAAATATGAAATTTGTATTCAAGATAAATATGTCCAAACACCTTTTCATTCTATCACAAGAAATTCTGAACTTCTCGCACTCATTAATAGTGATGTGTGTGACTCAAACAGAGTTCTCCCTGAGACGACAAAAGATACTTTGTGACATTCATTAATGATCATTTCAAATTCTGTTATCTTCTTAAATTTAAAGATGAAGTTCTCGATTGGTTCAAGGTGTATAAAGTCGAAACTGAGAACCAACTTGACAAAAGATCAAGATCCTAAGGTCTGATCGTAAGGGAGAATATACCTCAATTGATATGATAGGATTCCGCCAAGAACACGTCATTATTCATGAGGTAACTGCTCTCTACACACCTCAGTCTAATGGTATAGCTGAAAGAACAGAACACTGATGGACATAGTAAACTGCATGTTACTCAGCTCAAGTGCACCCGAGAATTTTTGAGGTGAAGCTATCTTTTCTGCTTGTTTTATTTTCAGTAGGATTCTTTTTTCTCCACATTCTTTTTTCTCCACTGTTATATTCTTCACCAAATTATTCTATTGTTGTTCGAGTTGATCAATTAAAGCTCTCCTTCAAGTTTTATTCTAATTTTCTGGGCAACAGTTCTTCGTCTGAGCAGAGGCTCTGCCTACCGTCCTAAGCCGGGTGCTGGTGTTTTCGGGGGATACTTTACCGCGACTGGACAAAGCCGAATCAATGTCTAGGTAAGGAGACGAGCTTTTGATCCTTTAGGGCAGCAACTACACGACTGCATTCCCCAAACTAGATTTATTTATTTATTTTGTTTTCAATCTTGTAGTAGCATGCTAGGAAATCTATTAAAATTTATCTCTGCATAATTTTAAGGTTGCATGAAAAAAATAAGAATTATCGAATTATAACCAATAAATGTCGAAGGTGATATCATGGGAATCCTTGATGAAAGCATGTGAGGAAAGCTCGGGTGTGAAGTTAAGAACATCCTATGTCTGCATTGTCATTACACAATTAAGAGCTCTAAAAAACAGGTGGATTAAACTATCATATAATAATGATGAAAATCAATTTAGTTTTGCGTCACAATTATTGTGTTCCTGAATGCTCGACAGCCTGAGCCCCCAAGAACCATGCAGCAAGACAAGGGTTTTGCTAAAAATAATCTTTTATCTTAGTGGACTTTTAAATAAGGATCATTTTCAGTAATGACAATGTGACACAATTAGTTAGCTTTTCCATCAAATTTCGGCATGGAATTATTTTTGGCTCACTTCGACTTCAACTCAATCAACTTCTTCCTCCTCCTAGTTGCAGTCAACCTCCCCACCCAACACGCACTCGTGCGCAGAGACAAACTGATAGGAAGATCAAGTCTCTATCAGATTCCTCAATTGAAGTAACTCTTAACCAAGTACATGAAGTGGTTAGCAAACTCAATAACAAAAGCAGATCTTTAAGATCAGAATCACAACAAAAATCAGCTAGAGCTTCAAAATCAACATCACAACAAGAATGTATTGTTCTCATGATCATTTCCATGATCTTCAATCTTTTCCTGTAACAAACTATTATGTGTGTAACACTATAAATATAGTAGAGATATACACCACAAGATAACATTGTGGTTTTAAACCATTATCAGTCTAATTACAAACTTTTTATGATATCAACGTCATTATTCCACTGAAAATTTATCCAATCATATAATCCTCTGGAATTTACCCTTCATTCTCGATGGATACTTCCACAGAGCTGTTGTACCCAATCTTATCGGTTTTCTGAAGATCAGTTTTGATCGGTCTAATCATCCATTATGGTTAGCCTAAATCTCTCCCATCCTCAACATGAAGAGTTTAATGGGAATTGTGGATGGAACTGTCAAGTGTCCATCACAGTTCAAATTAGATGACAATGATGTGGCAACCACCAAAGTCAATCCAGCGGATAAAGATTGGCAGCAGAACGATCAGCTTGTGTTGAGTTGGATCAATAACTCACTCACACTTTCAGTACTCTCCACCGTGGCACGCTCCAAGTCCTCACATAAGATATGGGTGTCTCTTGAAAATTGATATGCTTCTCTATCCCACAATCGCATCATGCACCTACACAACGAGTTGTTCAACACCAAAGGTGAAGGCCTCTTTATCACAGATTTTGTGGATAAAATTAACCACATTACCAACAATCTGGCCTTGGCTGGAAAACCAGTCGATGATGACGATCTCATCTCCATCATCATGAACAACATAGGTCCGGCATTTGAAGCCACTGTGTGCTCTGCACAAGCCCGGGACACGCCGATTTTCTATGATGATATTGTGGCTCTTCTTCTTGGTGCGAAACTGAGAATGAAGTCATACTCTTCTCCAACCCTTGGCACTACCCCAACAACATTGTATACTGCTATACAATCTGTGTCCTCGAGTCAAGGCTATAACAACCGAGGTCGCGGAACCTCCTTCCATAGGTGTGGGCGTGGGCGTGGTCGAACCGATTCCTCATCATCGTCGTCTGCCCTGCCTCCGAAGACTGCGGTCGTACTGTGGAGCCGCTCGACATCTTCTCATTTATTTTATATAAAAATAGTGTATACCACAACTTCACATTTATTTTATATAAAAATGTTGATAATAATGATTTTCTTGTGTATTCCTAGGTCCATGGTGTGGAATGAAGACGATGTTAATCTCATATTAAAGTGGCCCACATAACCTTGGTATTTGCATTGGATTCCTATTAAGTTTAACTGATATAAAGGATGCCCATATAATTGTCACATTTATATAGTTATTTGGTCACTTGAAAATAGAAAAGATACCATGATAGAAAGGTTTATTTTCAAGGGGTCTTTTTGCAAATGTGCGACCCACTTTTCTCCTCCTGTAAAGAAATCAAAACGAACGCTGATTTTTATCGCGTGTCGCTCCATCAGAAAAGAAAAGAGAAGTTTTGAGAAAAGAAAAGGAGAAGAGAAAAGAGGATCAATTTGCTTTAGGGTTTGCAGGATCTTCTTCTTCAATTCATCAAAGGAATCAAGGTCTTCATTCAATCGTCATCAATGGCCTCAGGTATGGTGATTTAAGTATTGCATAATTAGGGTTTTTATTCATTATCTTGAGTTGTATATGATTCTTTGATCCATGGCCTTTTATTCCGCATTATAGATGATTTAAATCCCAACATTTGGTATCAGAGCCATGATTAAAGAATCGATACATCTTGGATTTAGGAATTATGAAAAGTTAGGGTTTTGATTAACAATTCATGAAATCCAGATTTTGACCTTTAATTGTAGAATTGAAGAGGATTCTTGGAAACCCTAAAATCATATATACATTCCTCTAATTATGCAATTAATAAGGATCAAATTTAGGATTTTAGAAACCCTAATTTTCCCTAATTTTCCCCGATTTTTCCATAATTTTTGGGATTCGGGCATAATCTGGAACTGCTGTTCGGAAACTGGATCGTGGGCTATTAGTCGACTATAGGGTTTGATTAGTCGACTAATAGTCCATCCCGAAAGTTACCCGACTCTCTGTTTCTAACAGGAGTCGACTTGGGTTTTTGATTAGTCGACTAGTAAAGTGTATAGTCGACTAACCTTTTGGCCAAGTCGACTAATATTTAACCGAGAGTTTGGATTCTAACAGGAGTCGACTAATAATATTTGTAGTCGACTGATAAAGTTTCTAGTCGACTTGTAATTTTGGCCTAGTCGACTGATAAAATGTGTAGTCGACTAGTCATGTAGGTATAGTCGACTAATCCTTGTTTGCCCTAGTCGACTAGACCTAAACCTGTAGTCGACTTGACTTGACCCAAGTCGACTAATAATACTATGTAGTCGACTAATTGTTGCTTAATTCAATCCTTAATGATTGTTAACACATTTAAGCTATTGTGTTAATATTGATTGATGTTTGGTCAAGTAATGTATTGTAGTATTATGGCATTACACAAATAATAGAATTAGAGAATATTATTGGTTAGTTTGTATTCATAAGGCTTATTGATTTAGTAGTTGCCAAGTGACCTAGGTTAGTAAACCTTATGAATATACAACTACATAAAAGACATGTTAATGAGGTAGACATTAAAGGCAATAATATTCTCGGTGGCGGTTCTAGTTAGGAGATTGGGACTGGCCCAAAGGAAAGTCTCTTTCGAATAATTATGAACCGGGGTAGGATAGTGTAATTTATGCAACCTAGTGGTGTAGAAGTGAATACCCAAAGGTAACATGACTTACTATCTAAGTTGGCATAAATTATATTAGACCTACGTAGGTGATAAAAGTTCTCACCTAAAGAGTGAACACTAGATATGCTTAGGTTTCGCCCAAAGGAGAAATCTGAGTGATATCAATAGTTCATCTTAATTAAATTTAAAGTTATTGTATTGATTCGTGGCCTAATGTGAGCTATGTCCTATTATGTTTCAGTGAACGTCCCCACTTCTCTTCACACACATGCCACTAGCATTCCGGCCTTGGATGGTACAAACTTCTCAGAGTGGTATGAACATGTTCAGTTTACACTGGGTGTCCTAGACCTAGACATGGCCTTAATAGTTGACAAACCTGATGAAGTAACTGCTGAGAGTACAGCAGAACAGGTCAGCCATGCCAAAGCTTGGGAGAGGTCTAATAGGCTCAGTCTAATGTTCATAAAGATGACCATAGCTAATAACATCAAGACTTCTCTCCCACATACTACTAGTGCATCGGAACTTTTGTCTGCAGTAAAGGACCGATTTAAGTCAGCAGATAAGTCATTAGCTGGTACCTTAATGGCTGAACTTACCACCATGAAATATGATGGTAATAGAGGAGTTCAGCAACACATTCTGAACATGTCAGACAAGGCTGCTAAGCTAGGATCACTGGGTATGAAGGTTGATGAGTCCTTCTTGGTTCAATTCATCCTCAACTCACTTCCTTCACAGTTTGGGCCATTCAAGATCCACTACAATACTCATAAGGATAAGTGGAACTTGAATGAGCTAACTAGTATGTGTGTTCAAGAGGAGGTGAGACTGAGGCAAGAAGGACAGCACTCAGTGTTGGCAGTGACTCAAGGGGGTATCCATAAGAAAAGTAAATATGGAAGAGGTAAAAGATTTCCATCAAAGAAAGGAAATGACCATGGGGAAAGTAGCCAAGGTCATAGAAAAGCTTTCACTGTCAAATGCTACTTCTGTGGCAGAAAGGGACATGTGAAGAAGGACTGCAACAAGAGGAAAGCTTGGTTCGAAAAGAAAGGTACAAATCTTTCTTTTGTATGTTATGAATCAAATCTTGCTGAAGTTCCTTCTAACACTTGGTGGATTGATTCTGGAGCCACAACTCACATAACTAATTCCATGCAGGGATTCCTTACAACCCGGAAACCGAAGGAAAGTGAGAGATTCATCATTATGGGGAACCGTCTGAAAGTGGAGGTCGAATATGTTGGTACTTATCGACTACTTTTGGAGACAGGTCATCAGATGAATCTTGAGGATACTTTTTATGTACCTTCAATTTCCAGGAACTTAATGTCTGTATCCAAATTAGATGTTTTTGGATATTCTGTTTTATTTAGTTGTGGAAAACTCTCTTTAATGTATAATTCAATGCCGGTTGGGCATGGAATTTTATGTGATGGATTATATAAAATTTCATTGAATGATGAGTTTGCACAATCTTTATTGTCTCTGCATTCGAATGTTGGTATAAAACGTGGCTTAATAAATGAAAAATCCTCTATCTTGTAGCATAGAAGACTGGGGCATATCTCCAGGGATAGAATAATAAGATTAGTGAAGACTGGGATTTTGGATGACCTGGACTTCACTGATTTTGATGTGTGTGTAGATTGTATAAAAGGAAAACAAACTAAACACACTAAGAAAGGTGCCACAAGAAGTAAAGACCTCCTTGAAATAATTCATACAGATATTTGTGGACCTCTTTCCATTCCATGTTTTACTGGAGAGAGATATTTCATTACCTTTATAGATGATCTATCACGGTATGGTTATGTTTATCTAATTAATGAAAAGTCTCAGGCTGTTGACATCCTTGAGGTGTTCATTACAGAAGTCGAGAGACAGTTAGATAGAAAGGTTAAAATCATAAGATCAGATAGAGGTGGTGAATATTATGGTAGATATGATGAGTCAGGACAACATCCTGGCCCATTTGCCAAATTCCTAGAAAAGCGTGGCATTTGTGCTCAATACACGATGCCTGGTACGCCTCAGCAGAACGGTGTTGCTGAAAGGCGAAACCGAACTCTTATGGATATGGTTAGGAGCATGATGAGCTTCTCGAAAGTACCCAATTCATTGTGGAGTGAGGCCTTAAAGACTGCTATGTATATCTTAAACAGGGTTCCTAGTAAGGCAGTCCCAACAACTCCCTTCGAGCTGTGGACTGGTAGGAAACCCAGTTTAAGACATTTACATGTCTGGGGTTGTCCAGCAGAGGCCAGAATATATAACCCACAAGAAAAGAAATTAGACTTAAAAACAATATCTGGGTATTTCATTGGTTATCCAGATAAGTCTAAGGGATACAAATTTTATTGCCCTAACCATAGTACAAGAATAGTTGAAACTGGTAATGCCAGATTCCTAGAGAATGGTGAATTTAGTGGGAGTGATGAACCAAGAAAAGTAGATCTTGAAGTTGTAAGGGTAAATATCCCAATTACCTTTCCTTCAAGAGAAATTGTTGTACCTCAGCTTGATCATCAAGTTGAGATTCCAGAACAACAAATTAATGTTGGTTCACCACTCCATGAGGATATTCCCATTGAAAATGTTGTAGAACCACCACAACCGGCAGCTTTGAGAAGATCTCAAAGGGAAAGAAGATCTGCCATTTCAGATGATTATGTGGTATATCTACAGGAATCTGATTTTGATATTGGGGTAAATAAAGATCCAGTTTCGTTTTCACAAGCCATAGAATGCAATGATTCTAGTAAATGGGTTGATGCTATGAAAGATGAGTTAAAATCTATGGACCAAAACCAAGTCTGGGATCTCGTTGAATTGCCTTATAACTGTAAGAAAGTCGGGTGTAAATGGGTCTTTAAGACCAAGCGCGACTCTAAGGGCAATATCGAACGATATAAGGCTAGACTTGTGGCCAAAGGTTTTACTCAGAAAGAAGGCATTGACTATACAGAGACCTTCTCTCCAGTATCTAAGAAGGATTCTCTTAGAATCATTATGGCACTTGTAGCTCATTATGATTTGGAGTTACATCAAATGGATGTGAAAACTGCCTTTCTTAATGGGGATTTGGATGAGGATATCTACATGGAGCAACCTGAAGGGTTCGCAATTAAAGAACAAGAACACTTGGCTTGTAAATTAAAGAAATCTATATATGGACTTAAACAAGCTTCCAGGCAATGGTATATAAAGTTTAATGATACCATTACCTCTTTTGGATTTACAGAAAACACTGTTGATCAGTGTATATATCTAAAGATCAGTGGGAGCAAGTTTATTTTTCTGGTTCTGTATGTAGATGACATCTTATTAGCCAGTAGTGATCTTGGTTTGCTGTATGAAACTAAAAGTTATCTAACCAAGAACTTTCAGATGGTTGATATGGGTGAGGCAAATTATGTTATTGGCATAGAGATCTTCAGGGATAGATCTCGAGGATTGCTAGGATTGTCTCAGAAAGGATATATCAATCGAGTCTTGGAAAGATTCCATATGGAAATGTGTTCAGTCAGTCCTGCACCCATTCAGAAGGGTGACAGATTAAGTGGTACCAGTGTCCCAGAAATGACTTAGAAAAGGGTCAGATGCAGAAAATTCCGTATGCATCAGCTGTTGGGAGCTTGATGTATGCAAGCACTTGTACCAGGCCGGATATCAGTTATGCAGTTGGGATGTTGGGAAGATACCAAAGCAATCCAGGAATGGAGCACTGGAAGTTGGCTAAGAAGGTTATGCGGTATCTTCAGGGGACAAAGGACTATATGCTCACATACAGTAGATCAGATCAGTTGGAGGTGATCGGCTATTCAGACTCAGATTTTGGTGGTTGCCCAGATAGCAGGAAGTCTACCTCAGGATTTGTTTTCTTGCTAGCAGGTGGGGCAATCTCGTGGAAGAGTGTGAAGCAGTCTCTCATTGCTTCTTCCACGATGGAGGCTGAGTTCATAGCTTGTTTTGAAGCCACAAATCATGCACTATGGTTGAGGAATTTTATCTCAGCACTTGGTGTAGTTGACTCTATTGCCAAGCCGCTGAAGATATATTGTGACAATACAGCAGCCGTATTTTTCTCTAAGAATGGTAAGTACTCTAATGGTTCTAGGCACATAGAACTGAAGTACTTGGTGGTTAGAGAAAGAGTTGAGAAACAGAAGGTGTCAATTGAAAGTATAAGTACCACCTTAATGGTTGCTGATCCATTGACTAAAGGATTACCTCCAAAGACATTTAAGGAACATGTTGTAAGGATGGGTCTTTTGGGTAATCTGTAAATGTGTATATGGTACTTGTGTAATTGACATTGTTGTACAAATAACAGTTTGTTTCTCTATTTCCTGTTATCCAATTGTGTGTACACATATTTTGTATGGATGTATGTTAAACAGGAAATGTCTTTACAAGACAATTACAGGGGTCATTATGGTTATGGACTCAATTAGTAAGGGTTATCAATGTTGTGGTACATAGAAGGGAGTATGACGTGGATGTTGTATAACCGCTATGACTCGCATTGATAGTCTAAGCTAATTGCAGTATTACAGTATTACAGATTTGGGCTTATCAGTTGTTGTTTTTAAATCGTGCACGGTGTCAGGTTTTTCTGTATGGAATCCAATGGAGTCAAAATGATTTTCAAAAGGAGTCTTTTCTTTTATTTTGTTTTCTAAAGTTTTAACCTAATCGGTTAGTGATCCAAGTGGGAGAATGTTAATCTCATATTAAGTGGCCCACATAACCTTGGTATTTGCATTGGATTCCTATTAAGTTTAACTGATATAAAGGATGCCCATATAATTGTCACATTTATATAGTTATTTGGTCACTTGAAAATAGAAAAGATACCATGATGGAAAGGTTTATTTTCAAGGGGTCTTTTTGCAAATGTGCGACCCACTTTTCTCCTCCTGTAAAGAAATCAAAACGAACGCTGATTTTTATCGCGTGTCGCTCCATCAGAAAAGAAAAGAGAAGTTTTGAGAAAAGAAAAGGAGAAGAGAAAAGAGGATCAATTTGCTTTAGGGTTTGCAGGATCTTCTTCTTCAATTCATCAAAGGAATCAAGGTCTTCATTCAATCGTCATCAATGGCCTCAGGTATGGTGATTTAAGTATTGCATAATTAGGGTTTTTATTCATTATCTTGAGTTGTATATGATTCTTTGATCCATGGCCTTTTATTCCGCATTATAGATGATTTAAATTCCCAACAGACGAAGATCAAAAATCTCATTTATTGGTGATTTTTAGAGCCTAAAAGTAGTCATTGACTTTGGATCCTATTCTGTTAATTCAGGGTGCAGATATCTAGGAACCAGCGGGGGAACCAATAGGAGGAACACTAGGAAACTGCGCCAGGCGGCGCTGCGCGCGCGGCGCCAGTACGGTCGCGGAGGCCGCGTTTTCGCGGCCGTACCATAGAGCTGCTCGACGCGCGGTCCCGTATGCCCTCTTGGTGCTTCTCCTTAGCCTATAAATACCCCTGGTTGGCCAGAGAGAAAGGGGAGAGATTTTTAGGATAGTTTCTTCTCTTTAGTGTAAATTAATTCTTCTTCTTCTCTTTTGTATTTTTCATTTCTTATAGATCATGTAATAGGGAAGAGAGTGATACTTAGGATGAAAGTTAGAGTGTTGTAATGGAGGGTGACACTCTATGAAAGGTTTTCCCTTTATCTCTACTTGTTTTCTTCTCTCTAACTCTTTACATGCTTAGCTTTTTCTCTCATGGTAACTGACCACTAACCACTAACTTGTTAACTCCTTACTTGATAATTCACATGAATCTATTAGTCTCTACTTGGCCTTGCTCTCGCAGAGCCATTGATGACTCATGATAATGGATTCTAACACTCTAACATCTAACTCTCTAAAAGTTATCATTACTTTATTTACTTTATTTCATACTTGCTCTAGTTAGTTTTGATGGTTTAAGTGTAACTTGCTCTCATTTGTTGAGTTTGGATTTGAAAATGATCTTATGGTCATACTTTGAAGATCTCTTGAACTAAGGACTAGTCATGGCTAAGGATACATATAAGGCAACTATCACTAAGAGGTTAGCATATTGGTGGAACCATCAGTAGTTAGTAACCATGGGTTTTCTTTCTTTTTTACTTTATTTTAGAAATAAATACAAAAATCACAAATATTTTCTCTTCAATGTTTCTATCTTTGTTTTTACCGTACACTTCTCTTTTCATTTTTTGTTTTCTTTTCTTTTCATTCTTTGAAACATAAAAGAACTGTTAATATACACACGTGAACATATCAGTAAAACTTATATCGCTTTTCGTCCCTGTGAATTCGACCCGTATAGCCATCATGCTATAACGGAAGCGTCGAGGAAGCCAAAGCACACACACTTTTCAAAATGACACATTTTGTGCACGATTTTCCCCCGATCATCATGTGTCAGATCTGCAATCGTCCTCGGCACATGGCATTAAATTGCTACCACCGAACGGATCATACCTACGAAGGGCATGTCCCAACTAAACAGCTCTCACTCATGATCGCAACATGAGCCACCTACCAACACTGATGCATCCACTTGGGTCACAGATACTGGGGAATCCAACCACATCACCAACGATCTTGCAAACCTTATAGTTTATGACTTCTATCGTGGAGCTGACAAATTTTTGTAGGGAATGGTGCAGGTTTGCCCATATCTCACATTGACTGATCTACTTTTCACATAACTCTTCTACATTTAAGTTTTCTAATATCTTACATTGTCCTGATGTTTCCATTAATTTCCTCTTTGTTCATCAATTTACCCGTGATAATAACTGCTTTTTTGTGTTTTTTTCACGATTTTTTTATATCAAGGATCTAAAGACGGGAAAGACGCTTTTCTATGGACCGAGTAACGATGGCCTCTGTTCCATGAATATCCACCACCAAATTTCTACTGCTAAGAGTCGTCTTTTTACTTTTCTTGGTGCTCGAGTTGTTGTTCAAATTTGGCACTCTCGTCTTGGCCATTCTGCCTCGGTCATCGTCTCCAAACTGTTATAATTACCTTTTCAGTTATCCACCTCTGCATCAAATAATCCACTAGATTTAATTCATTTTGATGTTTTGAGTTCTCCTATTGCTTCTATGCGAGATTCTAAACATTATATTTTATTTGTTGATGATTACTCCAGATACTCAGGATTTTTCCTATCCATTATAAGGGCGAAGTCTTTGATATTTTTGTCAAATTCAAAACACTAGTTGAAAATTTTCTTCTAAAATCAAAGCTTTCCAATCTGATGGTGGTGGAGAATACACCAAACATACTTTTTAAACAATTTCTTGTCACTCATGGCATCCAATTTCGCTCTTCTTGTCCATTCATCCAGAACAAAATGGGCTAGCCGAACGTAAACATCGTCACGTTGTTGAAACTGGGCTCACCTTACTTACTCACTCTCACATGCTCCTCTCCTATTGGGTCGATGCATTTAATATCGCTTATATCTCATCAATCGTCTACCCACGCGCACTCTTCAATTCTCCACACCGTATGCCAAGTTGTTTAATCAGCCTCCTAAATATGATTTTCTTCGATTTTCGGTTGTGCATGCTTTCCTTATCTTTGCCCATATAATATCAATAAACTTCAATTTCGCTCCAAAAAATGTGTAATACCTCGTTTCCGGAATACGTACTTTGTTGCGTATTCAGCTTTTCAGCCGTATTTTCCGAATTACCTTCCGTATTTATCCGATTTCAATTTCAAATATCATTTTCCAATTTATTAGATTTTATGTGATTTTCTGGAATTTTCTGGAATTAAAATGAATTTCTTCAAAACCGGTGTCGACCAGCGCCGCTGATCAATTTTCTGATTTTTATTTTCCAAACTGTTGGGAATTTTCAGAAAGTCCTTTAGACTTTATTAATTAGAATCAGATTTCTTATCTAAGTCCTTTTTCTGAGAATTTTCTGATTTTATGAAAATTCCAACGGAGTCGGTATTTTTCCGATTCCGGGATTTTTAGTTCCAAAATTATAAAGTATTTCTCCAAACGGATTCCCCTATAAGTTTTAGTATATTATTATGGATTTTTGGTGAAATTTAGGAATCGTTCCGAGATACTCGAAATCAGGACGATTTCGGTATTTTCCGAAATGTTTTCCGTGTACGTGACTTTAAACCGGGAACCCGTGTTTTCAATATTTTAATTTTTCGAGTTAGAGAAAATATCTTCTCTTTTTATAATTTCTTTTCCTTTTCCTTTTTCCTTTTTCTTTTCCTTTCCTTCCTTCCTTCCACCAAATTCTCAAAATATCTTTTCCATCAAAATATCCCAAGTCCACACTCTTCCTCATTAATGCCCTCATTAACTCTTCTTCCCCATGGCCGGCCACCATTGGCCAAGGGAAACACCTCATCCCCACTCTTTTGCAAATAAGCCCCTCTCTTTTATAATATTGCATTCCCTCTACAAAAAACCAAATCCTATATAAACAAAATCCTTTACACTTTTATTCTTTTCTTCTCTTCACCAAGAAACCAACCTTCACAAAATCCCTCTCCTTCTCCAAAGCAAACCCTAGGTCTTCCTCTCCATCTCAAGCAACTTGGTTTAAGGATCGTCCGCGATATCGTCAAGAATCGCGTTGGTGCTTTTCGTCGATTTCTATCTCTTCGGGACTCGTAAAAGCCCCACACAACCTATCCAAGTGAGTATATTTACTCACCAAGACTAGACAACTCCCTTGTTTACTTGTGATGCTCATTCATGTACATTTATGCCATAAAAATCGTATTTTTAACCCATCAAACAACCATCAGAATTTCTATTCTGTTTTCTGTTTTTCCCAGTATTAGTCGACTTGACCTAGGACCTAGTCGACTAACCCATTTTAGTTGAAACGTAGCTTTTCTGATTTTCACAGTTTTAGTCGACTAAGACCCAATAACCAGTCGACTAGACCCCCCTAGTCGACTACATTTTAACCCCTAGTCGACTAATTTTCCTTGAACCAGAAAACACCAACTCTCCACTCCGGTCGACTTATCCCAAATTATTAGTCGACCAGAGACCTCTAGTCGACTACACATAGTACCCTAGTCGACTAACATGTCCCGGAAATTAATCCCAAATTTCTATATCAAAGATTTAGTCGACTTGCGTGCCCATTAGTCGACTTATAGCCCACCACTAGTCGACTACCCTTCCAACCCAAGTCGACTACCAAACTCTCTGGAAATCACTTTAGTCGACTCCTGCAGACTAGTAGTCGACTGAAGACCCCTACTAGTCGACTAATCCCCCACCTAGTCGACTAATTCTGACTATTTAACTTAGTTGTTTCCTTTTCTGATTTTGGACTTTAACCCCTATACACTCGTGGTACATTGTTCATGTTTATGCCTCATTACTGATATTACATGGCATGTTACTTGATGGATCTCATGGCTTATACTTCATGACTTGGCACCATGTATATTCATGTTAGACTTGTTAATTAAAATGTATATCTCCACTTTATCATGCTATCACTTGTACCAAGCATGATTGATTTGACCTTTACATAAAATAGACCAACTTATATTGGGTCCGGGGGAGACCATGCGGATATCGATTGTGTTCGTGTTTACAGTGGTTTTAGGAAGTGTTGTGCAACCCCTGTTCCAGTCTGACCTGCGGTACACCAGGGGACTGAGGGGAGAGCTTGCTCCCTGTATTGCTGGTACCATATTGATAAGGGCATGCATAAGTCCCTTTTATTGAGGCCTAGCGGCTGGGTTCCGTTACAAGCACGGAACATTATTGGGCCGTTATCCCGGGCATGCACGGGATCCACTGTAAACATAGTTCATCGATACAACCGCTGATTTCCAACAACCCCCTTGCTTTATTGGGATATGGATCTATGTGCACTGGGACGCTGGACCACATAGCTAGATATCACGATGAAACAAGTAATAATAATAAGACATTAATTGTAGATGTATTGTTTTAGGACTTTGGATTTCCATGCTTTATCCTTTATATTGCTATATCTTATTTACTCGTATCCATTAGCCATTTGGCCATATCTCGTTTATTGTTATATGTCTTGATTCTGTGGATTTGCATATTCAGATTCCGAGACTTGGAACGAAGTGGATCCATCCACTGAGGACCAAGAGTACTTCAGTGAGCAGGCCGACCAGCTCTAGTTCCTCCAGTGCCGTACTCTTCATTTTTGGCTCACGCGTCTTCCTTTCTTACGTGAGCATCTTGTATACATTTGTATATCTTCTTTTGGACTTGGTTGTGAAACAAAACACTTGTAAAGTGTATCAGTTCATAACTTGTACTTGTACTTTATTGTTGGCATATATGAATATACCACGCTTGTGTTATACTCTGATCCTGTATTGTATTGTACTTTCACGCTTAGCGTATATACGTGGGGGCAGTTCTGACCTACGTATATACGTCGCGGTGACGTGTCCGTATCCGCCAGGATCGGGGCGTTACAGGTTGGTATCAGAGCCTAGGCTCTTAAACCTAAAGTACAACCAAGTGGCAAATTCTAGTAATTTGCTTATGCCAATTATAATGTACAAAGTTATAGAGTCCATCTTGCTTCCTTCAATTATCAATTCCTTCGTATCCTAAACTCCCTTCCATTGTTTTCAATTCCAGTTATCATACGGTATGGAGCGTCGCTCGGGTCGGAACAATGTCGGGCAAGTCCCGAATGGACCCAATGGACCAGTAGGAGGAGAGAATGTTGATGTGCTGAGGATCATTCAAGCCATGATGGTGACCCAGCAACAACAGGTGGAAGTACAGCAGCAGCAGACTGAGCTCCTGAGGCAAGAGCTAACAGCCCCAAAGGAACCGAAGCCGGGGAATGTATCGGATTTCCGGAGATTGCAGCCTGCAGTGTTCACGGGGAGTGAGGAGCCATTGGAGGCAGAACAATGGTTGACGGACACGACAGACCTGCTGACCGCAGCTCGTGTCCCACAGGAGAGTCAAGTTGAGGTCGCTAAGATCCAGCTGAAGGACATAGCTCGGACTTGGTGGCTTGCAGAGGAGGCTCGCTTGGAGAGGCCTATCACTTGGGCTACCTTCTCCAAGAGTTTCTACAGCCGCTTCTTTCCGGCTACAGCACAGGAAGAGATGGAGGAACAATTCATCGGACTCAAACAGGAAAACAAGTCGGTGGACGAATATGCAGCGGACTTCCTTAGACTCAGCCGTTTCGCTCCTTATATGGTGACGGACGAAGAGAAGCGAGCGAGCAGGTTTCAGAAGGGTCTTCGGATGGATATTCAGATGTACATGATGTCTCAGGAGTTGAAGACATATGCAAGTGTTCTCTCTACCGCTCGGAAGGTAGAGCGGGGGTTTGAGAAGACACAGGGGGATCAGATGAGACAGCAGGTCATGAAGAGGCCTTTTGTACCTATGGGACGAGGAGCCCCATTCAGAGCAGCAAAGATGCAGAGGCAACCTTACAGGCCAGCACCTTATCAGACAGCCCAACCACTCCCTGTTTGCAACTTTTGTGGGAAGCTAGGACACACTCGACCAAATTGCCGGAGGGCGAATGGGTTGTGTTTATGGTGTGGTTCCAGAGATCATGCAGTAGGAACTTGTCCACACAATAGATTTGGGACAGCCAACCAGACCTTACCAGCACTTCCAGGACCCAGTGGACAGAGAGTGTTGCCAAGACCAATTGGGCAGAGGGATCAAGGTCCGGTGGTGAGGAGAGACCAGGGACCAGTAGTAAGGAGAGCACCCCTTCCTCCACAGCATATGATTCGCCCAGTCCAGAGAGGAGGTAGGACAGCAGCCGGGCGTGGCAGGGGTCAGGCTTACAACCTGACGGAGGCAGAGGCTGAGGCTTCAGAGGAGGTGATTACAGGTAACATCAGAGTACACTCAAAGCCTGTTCTCGCTTTATTTGATTCGGGTGCATCCCACTGTTATATCTCAGATAAATTTGTGGCCGTTCATTCTATTCCTGTTGGATTATTAGACCACAAGTGGGAGATAAGTACAGGGAATGGGGTAGTCTTATCATCTAGAGTGTGTACTGACTGTCCAGTAGAACTGTGTGATAAGGTCTTAGCCATAGATATGCTCGTGCTCGATACTAAGGGGTACGATGTGATCTTAGGCATGACCTGGCTCAGTCAGTATCATGCTATAATTGATTGTAGAGAGAAGAAGATCAATTTTAGAATTCCCCATCAGCCTGAGTTTCAGTTTAGTGGAGAAGTGAAGTCCACTAAGGGAAAGCAGATCATTTCATCGGAAGTTCAGAAGCAGAAGGTGCCAGTGTGGGATGAATTCCCGGAGGTGTTTGCGGAGATTACAGGATTGCCACCTGTCAGGACGATTGAGTTCTCCATTGAGACTATCCCAGGGGCATCTCCTATATCTAAGGCTCCGTACAGGATGGCACCAACAGAGTTGGAAATCCTGAAGAAGCAGCTGCAGGAGTTATCAGATAAGGGATTGATCAGGCCAAGTACTTCACCGTGGGGAGCTCCAGTATTGTTGGCCAATAAGAAGGATGGTAGCAAGAGACTTTGTATTGACTATAGGGAGTTAAACAAAGTCACCATCAAGAACAGGTATCCCCTTCCCAGAATAGATGACTTATTTGATCAGCTTCATGGAGCCCGTGTATTCTCCAAGTTGGACTTACAGTCGGGCTATCATCAGTTGAGAGTGAAGAAGGAGGATAGACTGAAGACGGCATTTAGGACCCGATATGGCCACTACGAGTTTCTTGTTATGCCTTTCGGAGTCACTAATGCCCCTGCAGTGTTTATGGACTTGATGAACCGAGTGTTCTCACCCTTCTTGGATCAGTTTGTTGTTGTCTTCATCGACGACATCTTGATTTATTCTAAGAACAGGAAGGAGCATGAAGAACACTTGAAGATTGTGTTGCAGACACTTCAGCAGGAGCAGCTTCATGCCAAGAGGAGCAAGTGCGAGTTCTGGCTAGACAGTATAGCATTCCTCGGACATGTGGTGTCAGCAGAAGGTGTATCCGTTGATCCGGGCAAGGTACAAGCAGTAAAGGAGTGGCCAGTCCCGAGGACAGTGACAGAGATAAAGAGCTTTCTTGGACTAGCTGGATACTACAGACGCTTCATCCAGGATTTCTCTCGGATTGCAGCTCCATTGACGAAGCTTACCAGGAAAGGGGAGAAGTACATCTGGACAGAGGAGTGTGATGCAGCCTTCGAGCAGTTGAAGCAAAAGCTCATTTCAGCTCCTATCTTGAGAACTCCCTCAGGGAGAGGAGGGATGGTCATCTTTAGTGATGCCTCAGGTAAAGGCCTAGGATGCGTGCTTATGCAACATGATCATGTTATCGCATATGCATCCAGGCAGTTGAAACCTCATGAGAGGAATTACCCAACTCATGACTTGGAGTTGGCAGCAGTGATCTTTGCCTTGAAGATTTGGAGGCACTATCTTCTGGGAGATAGAGTGCTGATATATACAGATCACAAGAGCCTCAAGTATATCTTTTCTCAGAAAGAACTGAATATGAGGCAAAGGCGGTGGCTGGAGCTTATGGCAGACTACGATATTGATTTGCAATATCATCCAGGCAAAGTCAATACAGTCCCGGATGCTTTGAGTAGGATGCCAGAGAACAGAGTGCTTGTCCAGTTCACTCAGCAGGAGGACTTGATTCGGGATTTCATCCGATTGGATTTGATGGTGGTCCGAGGAGCTGAGAAGACAGGACAGCTTATGGCTTTACAGATCCAGTCTTCACTGATAGAGGAGATTAAGGAAGCCCAGAAGGAGGATCCCAGACTCCAGACATTTAGAGATCAGGTCGAGGCTGGATTGAGGACGGATATCTGTATTCGTCCTGATGATGCCTTGTGCTTGGGAGATAGGCTTTGTGTTCCCCAGGGAGAAGTGAGACAGAAGATTTTGGCTGAAGCACACAGTTCAGCCTACTCTATACACCCGGGGGAAACAAGATGTACCAAGACCTGAAGAAGCACTTCTGGTGGAATGCCATGAAGAGAGAGATAGCTCAATTTGTGGCTAAGTGCTTGGTGTGCCAGCAAATAAAGATCGAGCATCAGAGATCGGCTGGACTTCTGCAACCTTTGCCAATACCTGAGTGGAAGTGGGAGCATATCACTATGGACTTCGTCACAGCATTACCTCGTAGTCCCAAGGGTAATAATGCTGTGTGGGTTATCATTGACCGTCTCACTAAGTCGGCCCACTTCATACCATTCCGGGTCGGTCAGACGACAGAGGTGTTGGCGGAGAAGTATATGAAGGAAGTGGTCCGTCTGCATGGAGTGCCAGTCAGTATTGTTTCAGACAGAGATACGAGATTCAGATCTCACTTTTGGGAGAGTCTCCAAGAGAGTCTGGGCACTCGTCTGAAGTTTAGTACAGCTTATCATCCCCAGACGGACGGACAGTCGGAGCGGACCATCCAGATCCTCGAGGACATGCTTAGAGCTTGCATGATTGAGTTTGGAGGTTCTTGGGAAGACCATCTACACTTGGCCGAGTTTTCTTATAACAACAGTTACCAGGCAAGTATAAAGATGGCACCTTTTGAGGCACTGTATGGTAGGAAGTGTCGATCACCGATTTGTTGGGATGAGGTCGGTGAGCGGAGTTTATTGGGACCAGAGATGTTGATCCAGACGACGGAGAAAATCAAGATTATCAGGGATCATCTCAGGGCAGCTCAGAGCAGGCAAAAGAGTTGGGCAGATTCTCGGAGGAGGCCATTGGAATTCGGAGTTGGAGATCATGTGTTCCTGAAGATTTCACCGACTAAGGGAGTGATCCGTTTCGGCACTCGTGGGAAACTAAGTCCAAGGTATATCGGCCCATTCGAGATATTGGATCGAGTGGGAGATGTATCGTATCGATTGGCGCTGCCGCCATCGTTGGATGGAGTTCATAATGTTTTCCACGTGTCTCAGTTGAGGAGATATGTGAAGGATGACAGCCATATTTTGGATCATTCCGAACTGGAGTTACAACCAGACTTATCTTATCAGGAGCAGCCAATGGCCATCTTAGACAGGAGTGTCAAGACACTGAAGAGCAAGGATATACCTTTGGTGTTAGTGTCTTGGAACCGCCATGTGCCAGGAGAGGCCACATGGGAGCGAGAGGACGTCATCAGAGAGCGATATCCGCAACTCTTTACCACTTGGTAAGATTCTTTCCTTCTATATCTCTACCGTTATATTCCATCTATCATGTCTTTCCTTGTTGTCTTTCATCTTGCGAAATTTCGAGGACGAAATTTTTGTAAGGTGGGTAGATTGTAATACCTCGTTTCCGGAATACGTACTTTGTTGCGTATTCAGCTTTTCAGCCGTATTTTCCGAATTACCTTCCGTATTTATCCGATTTCAATTTCAAATATCATTTTCCAATTTATTAGATTTTATGTGATTTTCTGGAATTTTCTGGAATTAAAATGAATTTCTTCAAACCGGTGTCGACCAGCGCCGCTGATCAATTTTCTGATTTTTATTTTCCAAACTGTTGGGAATTTTCAGAAAGTCCTTTAGACTTTATTAATTAGAATCAGATTTCTTATCTAAGTCCTTTTTCTGAGAATTTTCTGATTTTATGAAAATTCCAACGGAGTCGGTATTTTTCCGATTCCGGGATTTTTAGTTCCAAAATTATAAAGTATTTCTCCAAACGGATTCCCCTATAAGTTTTAGTATATTATTATGGATTTTTGGTGAAATTTAGGAATCGTTCCGAGATACTCGAAATCAGGACGATTTCGGTATTTTCCGAAATGTTTTCCGTGTACGTGACTTTAAACCGGGAACCCGTGTTTTCAATATTTTAATTTTTCGAGTTAGAGAAAATATCTTCTTTTTATAATTTCTTTTCCTTTTCCTTTTTCCTTTTTCTTTTCCTTTCCTTCCTTCCTTCCACCAAATTCTCAAAATATCTTTTCCATCAAAATATCCCAAGTCCACACTCTTCCTCATTAATGCCCTCATTAACTCTTCTTCCCCATGGCCGGCCACCATTGGCCAAGGGAAACACCTCATCCCCACTCTTTTGCAAATAAGCCCCTCTCTTTTATAATATTGCATTCCCTCTACAAAAAACCAAATCCTATATAAACAAAATCCTTTACACTTTTATTCTTTTCTTCTCTTCACCAAGAAACCAACCTTCACAAAATCCCTCTCCTTCTCCAAAGCAAACCCTAGGTCTTCCTCTCCATCTCAAGCAACTTGGTTTAAGGATCGTCCGCGATATCGTCAAGAATCGCGTTGGTGCTTTTCGTCGATTTCTATCTCTTCGGGACTCGTAAAAGCCCCACACAACCTATCCAAGTGAGTATATTTACTCACCAAGACTAGACAACTCCCTTGTTTACTTGTGATGCTCATTCATGTACATTTATGCCATAAAAATCGTATTTTTAACCCATCAAACAACCATCAGAATTTCTATTCTGTTTTCTGTTTTTCCCAGTATTAGTCGACTTGACCTAGGACCTAGTCGACTAACCCATTTTAGTTGAAACGTAGCTTTTCTGATTTTCACATTTTAGTCGACTAAGACCCAATAACCAGTCGACTAGACCCCCTAGTCGACTACATTTTAACCCCTAGTCGACTAATTTTCCTTGAACCAGAAAACACCAACTCTCCACTCCGGTCGACTTATCCCAAATTATTAGTCGACCAGAGACCTCTAGTCGACTACACATAGTACCCTAGTCGACTAACATGTCCCGGAAATTAATCCCAAATTTCTATATCAAAGATTTAGTCGACTTGCGTGCCCATTAGTCGACTTATAGCCCACCACTAGTCGACTACCCTTCCAACCCAAGTCGACTACCAAACTCTCTGGAAATCACTTTAGTCGACTCCTGCAGACTAGTAGTCGACTGAAGACCCCTACTAGTCGACTAATCCCCCACCTAGTCGACTAATTCTGACTATTTAACTTAGTTGTTTCCTTTTCTGATTTTGGACTTTAACCCCTATACACTCGTGGTACATTGTTCATGTTTATGCCTCATTACTGATATTACATGGCATGTTACTTGATGGATCTCATGGCCTATACTTCATGACTTGGCACCATGTATATTCATGTTAGACTTGTTAATTAAAATGTATATCTCCACTTTATCATGCTATCACTTGTACCAAGCATGATTGATTTGACCTTTACATAAAATAGACCAACTTATATTGGGTCCGGGGGAGACCATGCGGATATCGATTGTGTTCGTGTTTACAGTGGTTTTAGGAAGTGTTGTGCAACCCCTGTTCCAGTCTGACCTGCGGTACACCAGGGGACTGAGGGGAGAGCTTGCTCCCTGTATTGCTGGTACCATATTGATAAGGGCATGCATAAGTCCCTTTTATTGAGGCCTAGCGGCTGGGTTCCGTTACAAGCACGGAACATTATTGGGCCGTTATCCCGGGCATGCACGGGATCCACTGTAAACATAGTTCATCGATACAACCGCTGATTTCCAACAACCCCCTTGCTTTATTGGGATATGGATCTATGTGCACTGGGACGCTGGACCACATAGCTAGATATCACGATGAAACAAGTAATAATAATAAGACATTAATTGTAGATGTATTGTTTTAGGACTTTGGATTTCCATGCTTTATCCTTTATATTGCTATATCTTATTTACTCGTATCCATTAGCCATTTGGCCATATCTCGTTTATTGTTATATGTCTTGATTCTGTGGATTTGCATATTCAGATTCCGAGACTTGGAACGAAGTGGATCCATCCACTGAGGACCAAGAGTACTTCAGTGAGCAGGCCGACCAGCTCTAGTTCCTCCAGTGCCGTACTCTTCATTTTTGGCTCACGCGTCTTCCTTTCTTACGTGAGCATCTTGTATACATTTGTATATCTTCTTTTGGACTTGGTTGTGAAACAAAACACTTGTAAAGTGTATCAGTTCATAACTTGTACTTGTACTTTATTGTTGGCATATATGAATATACCACGCTTGTGTTATACTCTGATCCTGTATTGTATTGTACTTTCACGCTTAGCGTATATACGTGGGGGCAGTTCTGACCTACGTATATACGTCGCGGTGACGTGTCCGTATCCGCCAGGATCGGGGCGTTACAAAATGTGTCTTTCTCGACTACTCTCTTAACCATCAGGGCTATCGTTGTCTCGATATTTCTACAGATCATGTCTATCTCTCTCTTCACGTGGTATTTGATGAACGCTCATTCCCTTTTCAAGATATCTCTTATACACAATCACCACCCAACATTAACCCAGACTCTTTTACCCTCTTACTTAGTTCTGATCTAGCGCCGTTCACCCAAATTTCAACACCTCCACCAACTCATAACTTTCCAGATCAAGATACCCAACCACCTAATGTATTGCCAATACACCCAACTATTCAATCTTCAACTTTACCACCACAACAATTTTTCATTCCTACACTACCCCTCTCTACAGGATCTTCGACCCACAAGATGGTTACCAGGAGCCGTACAGAAATTGTTAAACCCTATCCCAAATATGCTTTGCTTGCGACTAATGACTCTGACGTTGAACCCTCATACCTTAGTCAAGCCGTTAAACAAGCTGCTTGGAGAAAAGCTGTGGGAGCCGAGTTTGATGCTTTACAACTCAACGAAACACCAGCACGGCCATATATGAACATTTTACCAAACAAATGGGTCTTTAAAATCAAACGACGGTCGGATGGATCTGTTGATCGATACAAAGCTCGTTTAGTCACAAATGGGTTTCATCAACAGGATGGATTAGATTTCACTGAAGTATTTAGTTCAGTTGTCAAGCACACTACCATTCGTACGATCGTTGCATTGGCAATCCATCACCACTAACCCATTCGTCAACTTAATGTTCACAATGTCTTCTTGCATGAGTTCCTCACACAGAAGGTCTATATGCGACAGCCTGCAGGGTTCATAAACCCCAACTTTCCTCATCATGTTTGTTATTTACACAAGTTTCTCTACGGCTTGAAGCAAGCTCCAAGAGTATGGTTTAAATGCTTCTCCGATTATCTTAAAGACATTGAATTTCACGAATCCAAAAGTGATTATTATTTGTTCATTTATCACCACCAAGACATCCTCATTTTTTTACTAATTTATGTGGATGACACATTGATCATAGGAAATAATTTTACAATTATTTCTCAGTTCATTGAGAAGCTTGGTTCACAATTCCTGATGAAAGATCTGGGCAACCTGCATTATTTTCTTGAAGTAGAAGCCAACCATGGTAATGACGGCTTGTATCTGTCTCAGACTAAGTACATCACCGACTTGCTGCTTCGCACACAATTTCAAGACGCAAAACTCATTAATTCTCATATTCCTGTCGAGAGGAAGCTTACTCATTATGAAGGTGATCCCTTAGCTGATACTTCAAAGTATCGTAGCATTGCTGGCGCTCTTCAGTATATCACCTTTACCCGTCCAGATCTTTTATTTGCCGTGAACTAGGTATGCCAGTTCATGCATCAACCCACTAGCTCCTATTGGATGACTGTCAAATGTATATTACTGAACTGAGGCTAGTAACAATAATAAACTGGGTTAAGCTGACAGTGAGGAATCACTGAACTGTCACTGCTGTACTGACTACAGTTAAATTCAGTTCAGCAGTTAGTTATCATTTACTAGCCCTCAATCTTGGCCACACTGGCACAGGCAAATCCCAGATCCCAGGTTGTCACCATTAATTTATGGAAAATTTCAAAGAAAAATGTTAATTCTGCCTATATTTGAGAACAAACTACATGTAATATATAAAAGGAAAGACTTTAAGAAAAATTGTTCTACGAACTGAAGTCCTCCAAGAAAATACTGAAAGTCTTAAGTTTCAATTATCTAAAAAAAGAAAAATAACAAAGAACGCATACAGTGGATACAAAAGCTAATGGGTTGATTTAGTTCAACCGCTCAATTTTGATTGGTAATGATCAAAAAAATCAACACAATTTCTGAACTACTGAATTCACAGTGATGCTCTGCTAAATTAATTGACTGAAGACAAAGTAGTTAATGAAATAACAGAAATACTGCAAATAAGTTCATGGATTATTATATAATTCATGGACTTAGAGCAGAAGACGATGGTAACAGGCATGGGCAGAACTGATGAAATGATTTAGATCTTGTTATTGTGCCTAATGTTTTGAGATGAGAACCTTTTCTTTCTGTCTCACCTAAACCGGAGCAAAAGTCACAAGCTGCTTGGTAGTAACTTCATGTAGGAAATGGCTTCTCTTCTCACATCCTCCCTTTTCAATTTCCCTGTCGTAGATAGTGGCAACAGCTTCCTCCATGGGATAAAAACCTTCGGTATCTTGAACCTGACACGAGTCAAACAAAAGAAAGGGAACAATCACTCTAAAACATATATGATTCTGGAAGTAAATGAACTTGTATACAAACGTTATGAATATATGATCTCTGAAAAGACATGAGTGTCAAAATACATAGAATAATATGAAATCATAATCCCCTTTCAGCTCCATTGTCACATGGAGGTCACAGGTTCAAGTGGTGTAAATAGCCTCAATGTGGGTTAAGACTGCACAAATCTGATCCTCCCGAGGCCCCACAATTAACAGCAGGCGCCTCGTCTACTGCACTCACCATTAAACCCCTTTTAGCTTCTGCACTAGATTGATGCAGATGGTTCCCAGAACCAAAGAATCGCATAATGCCAATAAAAAGACTGGAAGCTGATGGTTAATATACATGAAGATTGAAGTTAAAGGAACATTCACATGAACATTGACAAGTTAAACTTTCATACAAGACAACCTACACACTAGCCCTACGCAATAAGAGAGAACCCCAAAAATTCAACTATTTGAAACTTCTATGACATTATAACCAAATATGGGAGGAGATATTAAACGAAATCAGTAACTTGAACAAGCACAAGAAGAACTCAGACCTGACACTTTTATTATGCCAAGTTTTGGGCAAGCTGTGAAATGACTAACAAAACTAAAGAAAAGAGAATTAAATTTCCACCCACTTTTATTAAATATATTTTCTAGTTCGCATTAAAGAGCCAACCACTAAGCTACACTTGTTCAGGAGGATCACATATTTTAAAGATTCCAGTTGTCATACGATACTAAATGCAGACAAATTATTGAGATAATATACTTTTTTCCCCTGTATTAGAAATAAAATTTTAGACATAGCAAAAGATTACCCGGTTAAATTTTGCTGTCGGCAATAGTTTCGGAGGATCTCACTTGACAACTCTTTTACTCCTTCAAAATGCCAAAGCTTTTGATCAACCCATCTCCAATCCTCCCTGATAGTGATACAAGCAATTACCTTCTCACTTAGGCGTGGATCCGGAATACCAACAACAACAGCTCTGAAGACTCCTGGATGTTGAGAAAGCACAGCCTCCACCTAAACCCCCAACAATGTGATGATTATAAGTTCACAGAAGTCCATGACGTACACTTGCAGGCATGCACACACATGTGCAGATGCACTCATATGCACAGACACACAAGGAAAAGTAATGTTGGATAGTACCAATTTTGGATTTGGGCCTAGTTCCTGTTACTGCATCATCAAGAAATCATGGGTAATTAAGTTCTGGATTTAGCTTAAATCCTCGTAATGTGTTTTCTTGTTTACCTCTCAGTTCATAGCTAATGACAAGAATCTAAATTGATAATCCACATTTTTAATCTTGATCTATACAAACTAAATCATGTAATAAAAAGAATCAAATTTATTGGATTTCTGTTATGCTTTTTATCTACATCTTGATTGTAATAATTAATGAAAAATGGACTGGGAGCACCTGACTTTTTGAATACATGTGTATCCAGCAAGGATATGATCAATAGAATGGATTTGTAACTTACATGCCACTGTCTGGCATGGTAAAAGAATGTATTTTACTACTAATTAATATTAGGAAGAATTCTTAACAAGCTTTCAGATGTTGATTTGTCTTCGTCTTTGTGCATAAAACCATGATAGTGTTGCTTTGTTGTGCACATAAAGCACTGAAAAAAAAAATTCAACACATTCTATCACACCATTCATTAGCTTGAAGTCATTCAATAGATAAAGTAAATGTTAACTCCCATTTCAACTGTTTTTTATTAAACACTTTGTTATAATTTTTAGAACTACCTAATGACAACTTTGAAACCATTGAATTGAATCAAGATTATTGATTTTCTATTTACAGCAATGGTTAAACAGTTGTTAGTTCTTCTCAAATATAAACAAGTGGTTAGATGCATACACATACAGATAAACAGATTTGATATCCAGGTGAAATTTTAAGTTTTACCATATTATTTTACCTCTTCAGGGTAGACATTTTCTCCTCCACTTTTAATTCTATCATTTTTACGCCCAACAAGCCATAAATCACCATTGCCATCAATCCACCCTATGTCGCCAGTGTCAAACCACCCATATTCAATAGGATCCACCATAATTCCCATTCTTTGGCTATAGTATCCAACCATTACATGTGAGCCTCTAGTTAAAATGCTTCCAATCAAAGGAGATTTCAAATTGTCAAAATCACAACTTATCCGGAGTTCAACATGAGGTGCGGGTTTGCCAACAAGCACACCTACATGCTCATCATTTACCTCGTGATTACTAGAATGAGATTTTGCACATAGTTTGAAAACTGGATCATATAAAGTCATGAAGGTGAGTGAAGAACATGTCTCCGTCATCCCTTGCAGCAGAAATTTCAAATGATACATTAGACACTCTTCGCTTTTCATGGTTATCTAATAAAGGAGTAAGACTCTGAAGTAGAATCATGGAGATTGTTACTATGCTGTTTGATACGGGCAAATTATATTCTCAGAATTAGTAGAAGTAGAAGAAAGAAATAAGAAAATCCCGAACAAAAAGAGAGAGAGTATTCAAGGCATTTTACCATAAGCTGAAATAATCTTTGTCAGAGGAAATGTAAGAGTGGCAAGATTGATAAGCGTGGATGAGAGACTACCACCGCCATTCAGAATCTTGTTTACAGTTTCTCCACCGCTCAAATTTTTTGAATTCCTAATTTCAGTACTTCAAGTTTAGTGATAACGCAAAACCACAAACACTACCAAATTATGAGAAAAGTGCATGGTACCTAGAAAAGGAAATTAGATCAGCCAGCGTCGCAGGGACAGTGATTAGAGAGGTTACTTGGTATTGTCTAATGGCTGTAAAGGAAGATTTTGCATCAAATTTTGGCATAAATACATGGCAACCAGCTACTATTAACATGGCTACACATGAAGAAATCCCACCAATGTGGCAAAGAGGAGCTGTATGAAGATACACCTGCAGATCCACAAATCTTTCAATTTACAAAGCATCCATTTCAACACGCAGGCTCAGTTTCAATGTTTTCATTACAAATCAAGTTTCCTACTCAAGAAATTAGATGTTTTCATTACAAAGGTGGAATTAGATGTTCATGAAGAAGTCATCGAGTCAGAAAAATTAGTTTTACTGTGGCACAAATGGATCAACCGTGAAGTGTCATATGTGTCAGAAACTTTTCCTTTCTTCCTTTTCTTTTTCTTTTTATTGGTATTGGCACTTCATCCAAACAACTGAGTGACAACTTATTATGAAATTGAGATAAAATGAGGAGAGAAACAAAAACTTGATCTGCTTTTCCATGGAAAGACAATCATAACTCGTCAGTATCTTGCCAGGTTACTAGAGTTCCAACAGCATGAAAAACAAACCAAGATGATTATTTACCTAATAACCAGGATATTGGATGCAACATTGTTCTGTTAGAACCTATATATATATATATATATATATATATATATATATATATATATATATATATATATATATATATATATATATATATATATCACATCTTTTCCCACGTGAAATATGAATGGCTTGAAATTTCCCATCAATTTATTTTGTTATGATGAAAACTACGGATTCACTTTCATGAGTAAAGAAGAGCATACATCACTTTCACCATAACCAACAATTGCAATTTTCGCGAGGGATTGGACAATCAGGGCTATATGAGTTATAGCAACTCCCTTGGGTCGTCCAGTGGTTCCTAAATCCATGAAAACATTTAGACGTCAGAGAATTGAATTGTCTGAATATAAATGTAATCTATTTACAAGGACCTTATATGCAATGCGACATTCTAGAAATGCAACATTATAAGAAAGAACATAAACACAGAAAACATTATAAAGTACAAATCTACAAGAGAGACACTTGTTGTAAGACAAGGAAAACTAAGAAACTCAGTGAGAATTCGGAGCGGCGGGGGTGGGGGGGGGGGGGGGGGGGGGGTAAATTAATTTGACTGTGGTGCATGCATGTACTCGTCCAAATTTTTTTTCACACTTATACACAAATGTACACAGGTTGGAAGCCCTCAAAGCAGAACCTCCAGCAGACCGGTCTCTGTACTTTGGCATTGTCTACGCCCATTATCCTAATCTTAGAAACCCATAGGAACCATAGAAGTAGCCTCCAAACAAATAAGCTTTCAAATTTACAAAATGAATAAGTATAAAATTCTGAATAAAAACATTTAGTATTAGATGCTATTGGGAAAAGGAAAAAAAAATGAAGTAATTGCAAGGGAAACTGTTTAGATGAAAGTGATGGAATGGTGAAGCTAGAGATATGATCTGGAGGTGCTGAGGTGCATAAGTGATGAATCTAGTTTTTCCTTCTTTTTTTCCTATTCTTTTTCGAGTTACACTCCTTAGTATCCTGCCGGGGTTCAAATACTGGTCTCCCCTTTGATCAAGCTTCCTCTTTACGACTGCACCAAGCACCTTTGGAAAAATTAGGGATTACTAGGAAAGCACACAGTACACTTTTGGCTTCTAGTGGATAAATAGTCTTAGAGAAAAAAGAGATGAAGTGAAAATCATATCATCAAAAGAAACAAAGGAAAGAAAGCCGTTACAAGTGTTGTACTAGCTTCAGAAGCTTCAGATTTCAGCAATAGACAGATCATCAGAGGCTACAGATGCTACAGGTCTAAAATGATGACTGAGTTATTAGAAAGAAGAAAAATTAATTGAAGTTTAACAACTTTTTTTTTTCATATTACTGTGCTGATATAGTGCATTTCATAGACAATGATGCAGGGCAAAAAATTTAGGTGAGAGAATAATAGTTAAAGGTTAAACGACATGGGCATTATAAAACTTTGGTTCCAAGTCTTTAGTTTCATAATTTAATTCTACCTAACACATTTTCAGAGAATGGTTCATTTTTAAGTTTAACATTCTTATTGAGAGTTCAAATTCCTTCACCAAAGAGACTCCAAAGTTGACTCTTCTTTTTTAACTCAAAAGGAAAATTTCTTATTGAGAACCAAACACATTATTTCAAATTATTTAACGTGAGAATCTCAAAAAAATTAAATTGTGAAAAACATGTCAACTTTTAACTTCTTTTTTTTTTTTTTGATAATTCTATGTTCTCAAGAGCTCCATGGAACACGGAGTCCATTTTGACAAGAGGACAATAATTTTGTTGCTGCCATTTCGGAAGAAGAAAAAGATTGATGACAGAAAAACTGGCAAATTAACCTACATTTTGAACAGACCTTTAATGTATCAATTTAGGATTTAACTTAAGTGACTTCTCGGCATATTTCACAGAAAATTATAGTTGAATAAACTGTACCTGATGTAAAACATATTAGAGCAATCCCCTTTGGTGCCCACATTATTTCAGGCATTGTTGGAACTACTACAGGCATTCTAATTGAATCCATAGGTAAAACTGCAAAAGAACGATTACATTAAATAAGTGATTGAGAGAAAGGCAATGGATTTGCAGTTCCGTGTATTGTTGGAGATGCAAAGGTGTAGCTTAAAAACTAAAGCAAAAATTTTTTAAAAATGTTTCACATTAGATGCCATAAGTTATGAATCTTGTGACCTTTTTTGGCATGAACACTTGTAAACTCTGTCCATGGCAGATGTTTATTGGCTGTGCAGCATGACCTTTGCCATGAAGCCATGTTTATGTCATAAACATGTCAGACACGGACACAACTTGGATACTCTTAGATCAAACAATACATGTACTCATTTCATAATATATTTTAATTTTGGACACTCCTTGAAACTTCTCAAACGTGACGTACAGATTTTTGATGCTCATCACTTCCTAGTTTCATACTCATTAAATGTTGTTGAGATATTTATACATTAAAGACTATATTTTATGAAAAAGGGGTGTCAAAATGTTTGTATAGAACTATAATAAATATAGAATATGTTTCAGTATGAGAAGTGAGAAACATTCAGAATAGATGAAGAGCCTAGGTATATTCCCTGTAGGAGGGTACAAAGTTGTATGGCAGTTTAAATGTTAGCACATATGAATCTTTTATCTTATCCTAGATTTCAAAATGAGTGTATGCGGGAAAGCATGTACGTGTTTTTGTATTATCCTATTATCCCATAATACCTTCAGCTAGTATTCCAACGATTTTCAACCTGTGCAGGCGAAGTGCATAAAATTTCCAGATGGAAAAGGCCCTTAATAGAAGGGCATGGAAAAGGCCCTTAATAGTGGGGCAGTCATGCCAAATTGCCAATGACAGCATCTGCACTAGATACAACATCTGTGCTTCCCACAATTATTAATTGAAGATTCACCTCCGCAAGACGACTTAATTTAACCTACTTTTCATTCTTGTCCTTATAAACCTTCTAGTGAAACATAAGGATAACATTCATCAACCTGCTAATAATATATTCACACATAAATTGCTCTTCAATATATGTCCATATCAAATTAGAAAGGAAATCTAGTAATGAACATGAATAAGACCAAAAAAACTAACAAGAAACCATATTGGACTGCTTCCAAGCACTAAGTTAGCATTTCTTACAATTTCCATTCTTACTGAAACTGCAAGCAGAACAGTAGTCTCCAATAAAAGCATACAGCCTCAGAGATGGCACAAAGTTACCATCTTGCAATGCCAAAGCCCATGAACTGCAGCTCTCATCGACTACTAACATCACAGGGCTCACAACTTCCATGGCCCATCTCGCCTCCTCAAAGCTCTGCATTATTTACATGTGGAAATCGATACACAAAACATGTCCACAATTTGTCTAAAATAAATATAACTAGTTAATTGCGCGAATCATTAATCATTAATATACCCATCTGTAATTGAGGGGAGCTGCAATGACTCCAACGTATGTGATTGCCAAGAGCCATTCCATGTAAAAATCGCTGAAAACCAACAACAACAAAAAAAAAAAAAAAAAAAAAAAACATACCCTCTTCTTTAAAATGCTGAGTAGAAGATTAAAAATCACTTTTTTAAAGGGAAATAATTTGACCTGTTGAGTGCGGCAATGGCGACTACATCACCGCTTCGGATGCCGAGTTTGGATAGGCCGCGGGCAAGGCTGATTACGCCGCCGGCGAAATCCTCGCCGGACCTCCGGCGGTCTCCGGCGATTGTGAAGGGAGAATCTCGGCGAATATTCCGGATGCGGCCGAGGCAGTGACAGATGTGGGATTGGGAGTGCGCCATTTTGTTGGTTGCTTTTTTGGATTGAAAAAAGAAACGGAGGGAGAAGGCAAATGAAAAAGGATAATGACAGGGAAAATGGAAATAGTGAGGTTATAGAGAGCCCCAACCCACAAGATAATCATTTTTGGATCGACGAAAATGCCCTTGTGTGGCTAAGTAAATGGGCTGCGAAGTTTTCATTTGTTCGAGTGCCATGGTGGTAGTTTGGTCATTTAGACAAACTTTTATATAGAAAGCACAAATTATATTATTTCTTTTATATCATAATATCTTTTGCCCTTTATCGCCGCAGGCGATGAGAGACCAACCCGGTCAGGAGGCTTATGAGAGGGGAGAGGCAGAAGGAAGGGGGAACCACGTTGCTCTCTCTCTCTCCCCCTCGCGGATGAAGATGGAGGGATGGACGTATAAAATTTCTATATGATTCATAAGAGAAAACATTTTTTCGGTCAGTTTTATATCCATCAATGTCAGGGAGAAAACCGACCGATCAGCAAGAGAAAGAGGGGAGAGTTAAGAAAGAGAAAGAAGTAGGGGGACTGAGAGACGAAGAAAAAAAAACAGACGAACAGAAAGACAAAGTTTCTATAAGAATCACGGGAGAAAACCCGATCGGTTTTGATTAATCGAAATAAAAACTCAAAGCTTAATTTAAGTGTTTCTTTTTATGGATGTTTGACTTTTTTTTAAAAAACTAGAAACATATATTTATACACAATAAGGTGTGACCAAGGCCCTGATGCACTCCCAATAGGAGGGCGAAACGGGTCGGGCCGCCCCGCCAACCTGCAGGGACCCGACTCGGGTTGGCACGGGCCCAGGCTTAGACCTGGTATAGGATTGTCCCTTTCTACGGGGCATGCCTGGGTGGGCAGTTCACGGCCCATGGCCCGAGTCGTGCCGCACCTGGACCCGCTGTAGACTCGGGCTGAACTGGAGCCGGGCTGGACCCGGCCCAAAGGATATTTTGCAATTTTTTTAGCTGTTGGATCCTGAGGTGAGGTATTTTACAATTGTTTCTGCAAAAAAAAAAAAAAAAAAAAAAAAAAACCAACGACTATATGAAAGGAAAATTTAACCGTTTGGCATATTTGTAATTTTTTTACAAATAACCGCCCAATGCATATATGGGTCAAATATTAAATTTTTTGCCAAAAAAAAAAAATTACACTTTAACACCCTCTTCCCTAGAGGTGTGAAATTTTACATTTACATTTCTCAACTTGTAGCAATTTTGTCTAACTTTTTGGATTTTTTTTTTTGAATTTTTAGGATTTTTAACATTTTTTAAATTATAGTTTAAAAAATCCAGATTTTTAATATCTTTTTAAATGGCCGGCCCAACCCATTTTAAATGGCCGGGCGGGTCACCAGGCCGGGATTGAGTCCCCCAAGGGGGAAGGGCCCAGGCCAGGCTGGGGCCTGGGTAAATGGCCACAGGTCCGGCCTTGGCCCGACAAGTTCAGGACCTGGCTGCTTGTTTCGCACGCCTAAATCCCAAGGAGTTGAGCGCTTGGATACCCGCTCCGGCACAAAATAGTTAGAAAGTAGTTCTAATTTTATATTGTTGTAACAGTCTTAACTAGATTTTATACCTAAAAACAGTCAAACTAGATTTTAAACCTAACTTCTTGTAACCTAACTCTGACTTTTACCACTGGGTCATGTCTCAGTAGAATTACGAGCAAAAAATCAATTAAGGAAAATCTGATGAATCTATACGTTGGATATAAATTCTAAAAACATTGCAATCAACCTGACTTCATTATAGAAATAAATACATCTACTTACTGTTTACATCTAGGATACAACATTTATTAAAGGAAAACACAGCAATTATCACTAGTGCATTTGGTACAAGTCCAGCCAACAGACTTTGCACTGTGGAGGCCCAAAAGCAGAAAAGGTAATGAGCTTTAAAGCCTGCTTGATATCAATTATGAAACTAACAACAGGCCTTTGAGCATCTATTATGGCTTGTGTTAGGTCGGCAGTCTTGATCAATGCCAGAGCGTGAGAGGAGAGAACATAGCCCATGTGTTTTGTCTTTAGAATTTTCTCCCTTTTGTTTCTTGTTGACTCCTATCTGTCTCAAAGCTTAGAAAGCAAAGGGGGAAGGCCAGAGAGATTGGAAAACCAAGGTGCCGCTGTTTCTGCACATCTTTTCCCAATTCAAAAGCCCTTCAAGTTCCGAGGCCATGGCAGCAGACCAGCACAGCATCTTCTTCGTGATAGCCTTCATGTTGTCGATCTGGTACGTGCAATACCGGCAGTCGCTTGCCATCAGACCACCGGAGCACAGCGTGGTGGCGCACGAGGCGGCGATCTCCCCGGCAATGATAGCATTTTTCCAGGGTAACAACAGAACAGCTCCTCCAGCAGCAAACAACTCGACGATCCCCAAGTGGAGACTCCCAGCGCCGGAGCTCAGGCAGAAAGACAACGGCATCAGGACGGTCGCTCTCGTGGCAGGTGTGGCGTGCGGGGCGGTGGGGATCGGTTTGCTTGTCGCTGCAGCAACGGCTTATGTCAACCACGTTCGGAAACCGAGGCCGGAGGTCAGGCAGGGAGCAGTGTGACCTGCACTTCAAGTCACAAGAGGAAAGTCATGAGGAAAACAACTGTAACTTTAAACTGCCAGAAGAGAAAATAGCAAAGCTTTCGATAGCCACCTCAAATATAGGCAGTGCAGTAGTTGATGCAGTTTACAAAGCATTACCCACATGCCACCAATCCTTGTGCAAACAACTTCCTAAATGTATGAAATTCTGAGATCAAATGAACAGATTGATTTTTGAACAGTTAAAATCTTAGTCGATAGTAATTCTTCACAAGTTTACACAATGTCATCCATATAGCTCATTTTGCCACCTTGATTCGACCCACATCAGACCTTTTTCATTACACCTCGTGAGATATCAAGTGTAGAAACATATTAGTACATTACTCGCCAAAAAGGCATGCGCCATGCCACCATCTATATACAGAGTTGGATGTTCCGGTAACACTTCCTCAGGAGACCGAAAAACACATACCGCTTTGTCGCTTTAGCCAAATTGCTCTTGCACCCTGGGCATCTTTGTCAAAGTACAAGGTTCTGCACTTTCTCCAGGTTTGAAGGTCGGAGCTCAAAGAACCACTACTGTGGCTTAGAAATGGAAACACGAAGAAACAGTTAATCATGCCCTGTTCTTCACACGAACAAGGCCCTGATTGAGATTCCTTTTGCCTCTCTCTTCATTCCTTTGTAAGATGGAAGTTATCAACCATTTACCACTGAGGTTATTGCCCAATTTGAATGCTTATCTATGGAGATCGTCGCCATGGTTTCATGCCTTTCTGATTTATCTTGAACGGGCTCCAGCTTTTTCTGCGTTTTGGGCTATCAGAGAAGAGCCCAGATGCCAATGCCTGCTGAAACCATAGCTCAAACTTATCATCTTCGGGGTTCATCTCTGCATCCAAGCTCCACGGGTGTCTTGAGGGGTTCGACCTATGCACTGTCTTCATGTTTACATGGAAGCTAGGCTTGTGAGTATTTGGCTTGCAGGCCATTCCCTGTTTAAATTCACATTGCAAAAAAAGAGCAGACAAAATGTGTTAGGTTTTTGACTTTTTTCTAACTAAATATTGTCAATACATCATCTCTGTAAAAGTGTTATCAGTGACAGGTGATAAAAAGGCATTATCATTGACAGGAGAAAATTGTGTGCACGTGCATGCATTATCATTAATGCATCATTACAGAAAAGAAAAACGAAAAACCTTCTTTGTTATACAATGTAAAACAGTACAGAAGCTGAAAGGTGATAAAATAAAAGAGAGAAAAATAATCAGAAGGGAGAGCCCTTTATCAAGTCTAGCAGGTCAAAAGGTCCCCTTATGGGATGCCCACATTGTGTTTTACAGCTATCAAACAAAAATGTTCTTTTATAACCATTAGAGAAAAAGGAAGTTTACAGAATAAAAACTACTGGAGCAGATTGAGAACATCCTGTGAAATTGTTATTCTCAGGAGGCCTAGGCAGGCAATATATAAGGACAGCAAGAAAGAAGTGGAAGAAAGTTGGAGACGGAATGAACTAGCTATTCCAGAGGATATAAGAATGTTTCCGATTGGTCACTGCTTTTTGTTATCACAACAAATTTTTTCCTTTTTTGAGGTAGGATATTTTGATACTGATTTCATAATCATCTGATAGTCTTCGTGATATTTTTCACTTCAAAATCTTCATGAAATGAATTCTGCCTGGGTCAATCTGACCCCACCAACCTTCCTCAGAAATATCATAGCATGTTACTGGCACACAGAAGGATGTATAGGCACTGACCTGACAAATAGCCCATTCAGAGACATCGAAGATTTTACTTTCAGCACAGACAAAGGCTCGTGGTATCTCCACCTGAAAAGGGAAAATGGAAACCTTAAATACCTAAGAAGATTATTGGTTCTGTAGGCATCAGGCCTAAATATTAGGATACATAATAAATTGGATACATGATCTTTTCATACATTCAGTAAAAGAAAACGAAAAAACTAAAGATATGTTTAAGATGTGATTCATTCCTCCCATATTATAGAGCATTAGGAAGGTCAAGCGCATACAGTATATTCACCCGAACCATGGAGGGAGGTTAAAACACTCACTATTTTGAGACTAAAACATATCTAAACATCAAAATTCCAACACGAAGAACTGGACAAAGTGACCAAACAAACACTGAAATCACATTCATAGAAAAATAATACATATCTTCCATTTATGTTCAAGGCCTTATTTTCTCTAAGATCTAAATTACTCTAAGCATTTTTCAGGAGTCCCCTGGAAACAGTCCTTTTTTCCAACCTCCAATAGGAATCACTAATTTAGTGATTCATTCATAAGAGGAGGAAAAGATAAGAGCGCACTGTTGGATGTGGGTTATTTAAAGTACATGGTAGTTTAGCATAAATCATTTATCGTATCCCTCCAACATCACTCTCTCTAACTTGAAGACCACGGCCAGGCCTAGCTCGATCTTGACCAGAACATGAATGGGATGAGCTTTGGCTGGCAAACATTAGGGTAATTATTTCGGGTTGGGTGATATAAAGAGATATGTATTGGAACCGGTCTTGATTGGCCTTCAATCTAACCTAACCTGACCCGACTGCAGCCATAGTTTGAATCAGTCACCAATTCTACACTAAACCACCAGTTTACTTCTCCCTTCAAGATAAAATGATCTTAGCGATTATTGGAGAAACTTTATGCCAACATCAAGATTAATAGATTAATTGATTTCAGCGATTGCATAGCCTTTTACTAATAGAAGAATTCTTATTCAACCTACGTGAACTCAACTAGTTTTCTAGCTCCAGTTTTAATGGACGCACTACTGTTTCTCTTAGGTATTTGTTCTTGTTGGTAAAAATGTTCAGATGAAAAGGGCTCCATCTTAAAAATGAAAAATGGGAATTTATCGCTAGAAAATACACATATATATTTTGTTTCTACTACTTGTAATGATGTATAATCCTCCCCCCACCCCCCACCCCCGGGGGTGGGGGTGGGGGGACTAAACAGCTAGAAAACGTAATTCCTAACTCTTGGCACATCAATTATGATCAGAAGCCGGGAGTTGACACGAATCTCAATCCCAAATTGCAACTCCTCTCCAAAATAAGATTCCTACCTTCCAGCTTCTGATCAACTTTGTGCCTTGTCTCATTCTTCCTTTTTGATTGTGCTGATCATAAGAACGAAGAGGGAGGGGGGGGGGGGGGGGGGGGGGGGGGGGGGGGGGGGGGGGAACAAGAGGAAGAATGAGACAAGGGACAATGTTATTCAGAAACTGAAAGACAAGGTTTTGCTTTGGAGAGGAGTTGCAATTATGTGATTAAGATTTGGATCATTTAAGGGTTGAGCTGTCAGCACAATTTAAAAAAGGAATGAGACAAGACACGGTGTTGATCATAAGCGGGAATGTAGGTATCTCAACTTCAAAGAGGAGTTGCAATTATGGGATCGTGTTTTGGGTCATTTGAGGGTTGAGTTGTGAGCAAAGCCCGATGAATATGATGTATGTGTATGACAAATTGTATAAGGTTGTCAAGTGGAGTGAGATGGGAAGTCAAGATTCACAATTTACTAGTTTAAACTTGTGAGGCTTGAAGGGCAAGAGGAGATGGGTAGCGTTGTCATTAAATTGGCAGAGTTAAAAGGAGGTATGGCGAGGGGTATGCGGAATGCATACTAAAGAGAAGGAGCTGATCTCAGTGTTCAATGATATCAAAGCAGATTGAAACTCATTGGTGTTTGATTACTTCATTCATACCACATTCCAGTCTCTTGTTATGGAAAGATTTGGGGCACTAGGTGTCACTCAATTTTAGACTGTTCTTTTGGTTATTAGTGTTTCGAGAGGAATGGAGGGAAGCTGGCTTATGATTGTAATCCTTTTAAAGGGGAGGCCTTTGGTTTGTGGATGTAGCAAAGACTAGGAATCCACCAAGTTGCCTGAATTGAGTAAGCCGGAAGGGGTTGAGGCTCCATTTTGAAGTATTCAGGTCAATATATTGGATGTTCATTTGGGTCGGAAAATTTGTCTGAGTTTAGTGGGATCTTGCTCATGAATGAGTCTGAGTTGGTGTCAACAACAATAGAGCCACTTTTGTGTGCCCAATAGGTTTCCAAGGTGGGAAAAATGGAGAGGCTTCTCTATGGTGAAGCCAGATTATGACAACCAGATTTCCTCTCTTATCTACCATGAGCTACTTGATTGATGTGTCAAGGGCGAGGAATGTCGCATATTATCTGAGACATGGTCATAACTAGGAGCAGCAATTATGACCTAACCTGATTATCTGACCCAAACCCGATCCATAATTTGCAGGTTTGGGTCAAAGCATATACGAGTTTAGACATAAGCGAGTTGACCCGCCTAACCCATTTATCAAATGGGTCGGGTTGAGTTTGAAGCTTGACCCATTAACCCGCTTATGACTCATTTATTTAAACAATACAAATTTCAAAACACTAGTCGTATAGAAATCAAAAGATAAACTCATAGATGTTATTATTTTACTTAATGTATAGATAAATTTCATGTGTTTTTTTATAAAATTAAGAATTTTTTTAATAAAGTTTGATACTCATGGCATTTTTTTTTCTCCTTACGCGTTTAATAACTTTGAAGCCGTTTGAGATTTAATAAATAGGTTAATCAGACCGGGTTATCTGTTTAAATTTACATAATGTGTGGATTTGCAACATTAAACGGGTCAATTATGAGTCAACTATAGTCGGGTTGATCTAAATTTAACCCAACCCGGCCCAATTGCGAACCCCCCCCCCCCCTCCCCCCACCGCCGTAAACCGAATGTCTTTATCCAGTTTGTGCTCTTCAATCATTATTGTGTAGACTTCCTAGTTTGATGATTTTCTGTGATGGAGGAAAATTTGACATTAGTAAACAAAACAAGGAAATAAAAATTACTCTGCTCCAACTTCAAATTACCTTCTGACGTGACAAAGAAATGCGAGAGCACCTATATTCTACCCATCCTTCTCCATCTTTAGCTGGATGATATTGGGAGCAATCCTAACAAAATATTATGATGTGTCAAGCATTTGTACTCCCACACAGCAATACCAAGTAAATAAGAATAATTCCATCAAACCAGTTTAGATTAGTCATACCTGACACCATCTTGCACTGGCTTTACTTTTCGTAGTGCATATCCAAATATGTGAATTGCCACATTTTGTGCAGTCTATACGCCTAGATTCCTCAGAGTGAAAACCCAATCCATCCTTTAGAAAAGGAAAATTACACAAAGCACATTATTTATTTTCAGGAAAGCTTACAATGATAAAAACATGTCAATAAAAATCATAAAGAAATAGACTAAATTAATAGACTATGTTAAACAAAAAAGTACAGAAGATTATCATAAGACTTTTACTTAAAGATTAAACATGTATAGATTAAACATGTATTGTAGAATTTATATCCATAGCAATGGGAACTGCTATAAAGATCTTTCTCCATTGGTTCCGTTAACATCTCTATTGATTAGTAAAAGAATTTTACAAAACATAATTACATACAACCATAAGGAATCATCTCATTATACGTACAAAACTAAATCCTACTCAAATTATGACTAGTACTACCACTAGGGCTTTAAAAGACTCCAATACAGTTAGGAAATCGATTGCCTATTATATCTAACATTCTTCCCCCAAACTGGTATAACGTTGAGAGTTTGCGTAAGAAAAACTGGAGAAAAAAATGTTGAACCTACTGAAATGTAGAAACTAAATACTGAATTGATGATGCTGATGATATTCACGATGGCTATACACTGAGAGCTTGCCCAACAACTAAAGAAAAGTAACTGCTCATATTCAGATGCAATGGAAAATCCTTAAGCACCTCTAAGAGATGGGCACTTTTGACCGCTATCTAAAAGCTTAATGTTTAGGCAAAGTAGTTACTAAGATCAAATGGTACTGGAGCACCAGAGTAACAGTCCTAGGTCTGATTCTTGCTGTAAAATTTATTCCTCATCACAAAGTGCTGTTTCACATGAAAAGTGTGCTATCTTCCACATGACTGAAGGTTTTCAAAGAAAAACATGAAAATATGCAATATATAAATTAGTGGCCCGCTACCTAAAATAAAAGCTTAAACATTTGGCTGAAGTCTTATTGAGATCACAGAAATAATAACTTATTAATGTGAGAAACAGCAAAGGCTCTATAGAAGCCTGCTTCGATGGAAACTCGCCTACATTGTACGCAATAATGAATCCAGCATCAACATACTGAATAATTGTAAGGAAAAGGAAAAAAAATAACCTTACAAATTAGCAGCAGTTATACCTGTCGAGAGTTGGCATGCGCATTTTGGAATATTCTCCTAGATTCTTCCTTTCTAAGTTGATCATCGTAAGTCTTCTTCTTTGTCAAATCGGAAAGGATCTGAAAGTTTGAATGGCAATTTTTATCAGCACATGTTGAACAGGTCCCAATAGCATCGTCATGCATCGGCAAACCATCAATTTACCTCATATGCGCACTGAAGATTTTTGAATGATTCGCTTGCTAATTGATTTCCCATGTTTTTATCAGGATGCACAAGCACAGCCTACATACAACAACAAGAAGATAAATAAAGATTCCAGAAAATCAGGAGAAAAACTCAATTACGCATCAAGTAGAAGCACACCATTCTGCGATATTCCTTTTTCAACATCAAAGGATCAATATTCTTGTGACGAGGAAAGCCCAGAGCTTCATAATGATTAGAGCTATTCATTATTCTTTTCATCTCATCCATGGATGTTGATTCAGCGTTCAAAACCTTACTAGAAGGAGCATCCTTCTGAATGTTCAAAACATTTGGTGTTGCAGACGTTTTACAAGATGCCTTACTTGTGGTCACATTTTCAGCTTCACTTGTTTGGGGAGGATATTCATAGTCTCCTGGAAAGTCTTCTGCAACTGGTTCTGATTCCTTCTGTTCCTCAAAATGTAAGCCATCACTAGCACTATCATATCCTTGTAGCAATTTACTTAGAAGATCATTTGAAATGAAAGAGAGATTTAATGAGAGGAAAACTCCAAGGGAACCAGCACGAACATTAACAAAGTATACAGAATACGCAGTTGAGATGAATATGAGTAGCCGCGCGTGATTCAAGGAAAACATATAACCTGCATTTGGAATACATTAGTATTCATTAACTACAAAAACATGTGTTAGGAAAATCTGGTGCAAGCTAAACAACCACTTCTTTGCATACCTCCTACTATAAACAGCATTCCTGTAATCCACAAGTTGCCATAAATCCACATAATCAAAATTCCGAACGACACAACAATAAAAAGTCCAGGGGTTGAACCCAAAAAGTGAACAGCAGCTCCAGCAGCTCCCTGAAACAAGTTTGTATGTTAGGTTACTTGATCAATTACAGGGCTCATATGTTCATTTCTTTATTATCTCAATAAGAGTTATGTGAGGTAGATGCTATACCATCTATTTTCCTTCTGTCCAGGGGAAGACCGATCCCGCTATAATACCAACTGTATTACATATTATACCTACATGCAAATGATGCATGCATCCTTCCCACCACGAGGGTAGAATAGAGAAAACATCAAACTACATCATCCTTTACCTATCCATCATCGGCACTCTTACAAGTATTAGTTTGGGGCTCAATTATAGATGGACTCTTATCTATGATTTGGGTGTAACATACACAGGTTTCACTCGGAGACAAAGATGAGAGTATCAACCAAGTTTTGAAATGTCGTCTGATACATGAAGGGCTGATATCAGTACAGAGATTTCAAACCATGGTATCAACATTTGTCAAAGTTTCATATGGGGAGATGACGTGTGTTGTGTGCATGCACACGTACTCCCAGAGCAATGGTAGTAGATGCTCAATTACTAATAATTAACTAAATGATATAGGCATGTTGTTTGTGGATTGTCCATAATATATTAAGAAATTTATATTAAAAAGAGAGAGAGGGCTAATAAGGCCTGGGTCACTGGTAAGGACACAGGGTTGTGTCATGAGAGGTCCCAGGTTCAAGACCAGGCTACGGTTCAAAACAAAAAAAAAAATGGAAAAAAAAGGAACCGAAGGTTTAAAAGGAATATCGTTAGGAAAAGGAGTAAAAAAAAACTTTTTTTGCTGATAACTTAAACTATGTAATAGTTGCTTGCAAGTTTTTAGCAAATAAAGCCAAGGCAACAATAGATTGATAGCATAGCTTGTTTATTAAGTGATCGGCAACGAAAGGATAGAAGAATATTTATCATTATGTCTTGCCTTCTCTGTTTTTGTTTGTTTGTTTGTTTGTTCCTACTATTCATCTCATCTTCCTATTTACCCCTTTTTAAATAAAAAAAAATCTTCATGCATTTTTCTTTCCTTGCTTTAAATTTTTTTTTTTGTATTTCTGTTTTGTCAACCCAAGCCCTTAAGAAGTGTCTAACACTTCTGGTCAAGCATATGTCAAATATAACACGGCTGTGAAGACAAGAGATGTCCTCCAAATCATAGTGATTCATATGTACAACCCCAAGGAACCAGATAGCAGAAGACTAGTTGTTGTATTTATGGCGTTGAAGTTAATTGTAGGCCAAATATACTTGAATATCCTTAATGGAATTGATATTGAATCTAAACTAAATCATTGTTTCATTATTGATAAACCAGACCAAACTATGACTTTGCAAGGACCTCCGTGACCATATATGACCTGATATAATAGCAGCCAACAAGCCTAACATATCACTAAAATGGGATCTATTGTGTAGCTTGAAAGGCTTAACATGACTTGGCAAGTCAAAACTGTTTTCCCTTCTACAAGTAAGAAACTCTTCACCCTTGTAAGACACAATAAGTTAGTTGATTAATAGTGAAACAATTAAATAATTCAAAAGAATCTGTTATCAAACACCATTAACCATTATGACATCACAAAACAGTTTGCATGTTGAGGCACGTAATTTCGAAGTAAAAAAACGATGTAACCCTATCACCTCTAATGGTAAGATTGTTGATAACAGTGATTGGAATCATGTACTCTAGGTGCCTTGACTTTCACCTACTTATGAGCAGATTCTAATTGTATAAACATATAAATCCTTGATGCTCCACGAAAACTTTGTCAAGTTGCACCATAAACAAATGTTATTTGTGAGTCGTCTGCATATAGCTTCCTCTCTCATTCCTTCCCTTGCTAATGATAATAGATGGTTGATATCATGTGGGTCTTTGTCTAGAAGTGAATATCACCTATTTAAAACAGATGTTGTAATCGATGCTCCCAATATACCCCATCCAGTTGTCCTGTTACACCTATGTTCTTTATGGGTGTTCTAGATTTGATCATCTGTATAGCCCCTTCCCTCATGTTTATTACAAGCTTTCCAAACTTAATTTAGATATCTCACTCCCTTCCTCCATCGAAATAGATATCCTATATCATTTCATTTGCTTGTTTTCAGGCTATTTGATCAGGCATTGTGCTAAATTAGTATCCTACAGTTGTGAATCCGCGCAATCTTAACAGTTATGTTCAGAGCAAACATGAGCTATTTAAGTGGTAATGGCAATCGTGGTGAATTATACCTATATAAGGGCACAACCATACATCCAATAAATCATTGTCTAAGACTAAGTCCAGTCTGGCCAAGATTAGTAAAGAGACTACAGGCATGAAGACATTTGGTCAATATTTGGTGGAAATGTGGCTCATCGTTGAGTCAACCCCTATCATTCAATAAGGATACGTGATAATGCAGTGTTAGCGATAGTCTCTGAAACATACCTACAGTACAGGGTGTTGGAATTGAAGAATATAAAGCTGAATCTTCGAGATGAATTATGGCGAGATCCGTTGATCAAATCAACCGGATGATGGTTGGAGTGTGTTCTCCTTCCATTTGTGATGAACGTGGTATATTTACATGTTCAATTCCGACTTCGAATGAATGAGATATTCAAGTCCAAAGATTGCCTAATTCAAAGCCAAAAGGGACTAAATTTAGCTACAAGCATTTAGTCCCACATTGGCCATGTGATGGAAGTATATGGAGTATAAATAGAGAAAATGAGACCAAAGGGTGTGCCCTTTGGGTACTTGGAGTTTTCGCGCGCGAATAGGAGGGAACTATGCACGTACGTGCGTACGTGCACGCACGCGCGCTGGCGCCGGCGCCGGCGCCGGTGCCGGGCCGGGCCGGGCTCGGGTCGTGGTCCCGTGGTCCGTGGTCCGTGCCTGGGCCTGGGCCTGATCTGAGTTCCCTACCTGGTTCTCTTTTTGAATCAGGGTCCGTTAATCCAACCCGCCCGCAAAAAGGATTCGAAAACTCCAACGGGTGTCCGTCCGCGCGAACGGATCCGACCGTTCGCCAACCGCTGTCGGAAAACTGACAGAGCGGTTGATCGGTTGCGACGGTTCTGTCCGAACCGTCGCAACTGCTGGGATTTGGCGGACGAGAATACCCCTCCGGAGCGCTATAAAAAGCGCCCCAGGGGTTCATTCTCAGACACACCAAACTGAGATTCCTTTCTCTCTTCTGAAAGATCTCACTCTCTCTCTAAAGTTCTGACTCCGTTCTGAACTGGGCTCCAGCGAAGTAGGACTTCCAGGGCGACTTCCAACAGCGAAGTGGGAATCCACGATTTCCAGAAGTGACTTCCAACGAAGTGGGAATCCGCGACTTCCAAGTGAAGTGGGAATCCGAAGCTACTTCCTAAAGGAGATTCTGCCAAAATTCTTCAACCTTCCTACGTTCTCAACAGTGGGTGTTCCTCCAAAAGAGTAAGACAAATATTCATTTGAAATTTGTCATTATACCGCTGTTTTGCTAATCCTGTGTAGGTACTGGTTGACTACGGTTCGACCGTACGGTATTTGGTAGTGCTGTCCAAATACCGTGAAGAAGTGTTGTATCTTGGGAGACCAGCGTCCATTATCCCGTAAGCACCGGTGCGGGGGACGTAATTGTCTTAAGGAGATTCGCTGTAAGCGTACCTCACTTCAAATACTGTATAAGTGGACTAAGTCCTTTATACAGGGGATATACTTTACAGTATATCGAGATTGACTTAGATTCAGTCTAAGTGTTACTGTATAAGTGGATTAAGTCCTTTATACAGGGGATAACTTTACAGTATATCGAGACTGACTTGGATTCAGTCTAATTGGTGCTTAAACTAAGGAAGGAAATTGAAAGGTGGTTCTTAAATTAAGGAACGTTCTTTTGAACGGAAAACCTCCCACCTGATATTTGCCGACCTGGCCAATTAGATTGTTGATATCTCAGTAATCTTGATTAGTTGTCAGATTGATTCTTGTTAAGCAGAATACCCAACACAGGGTACTTCAAATTTGTCAATGACATCATCTGAGCCAGAACTTAACAGTTAACACAAATGAATGATACTTATATGGATGATAACGAATTCATAATTATGGATGACAGTGTGTGCTAACTGCTAAGGGCATACTAACTACTGCCATAGCTATAATTCTATACCAAAGCATGATAATTCTTATGAAAGCGAACCAGTAAAATTACAACCATAGAGTCATAGCTACTACAATGGAAGATTTCACAAATTGAATTATACACTGAAAGATCATCAAGGAGCATAGATGATGAAAAGGTCACAAAATCAACTACAATGAGCTTACCAGACCAAGAAGTGCATACATAAGGCAAGATGTCGAGGTGAAGTTAAGAAAACAGCTCCACATAATAACAAAGAGGGACGTCGTACCCAAACTGACCAAGGACCAAAAACCCTTGACAGTGCAATCTCTCCAATGCAACAGTAGCATCAAAATGAACTTCACCGAACTTACACACCAAGTGCTCACCATTGGCCAGTGGCGATCGATGAGAAACGCAAGCTTTTCCCTCGTGCAGCTCACTGCAACTCGAGTACCGGGAAAGGCCTGCTTCTGAGACTGAAACCACTTCCATCCTTGCTTTAGCAACCCAATATCCCCCATCAAACTGATCACATCAATAACTCATACTGATTTCAATTACCCCAGTTCTTCCGCAACCAAAATTACTGCCAAAAATCCAGCATTTTTTATTTCTCACACATCAAAAACTCACCGGATCGCGAAATCAGCAACTACTCATTAAAGAACTATACTACAAAAGGCAACCCAAATCCAATAACAGTGGAACTAGCACCTCAAGAACTTCAATTGGAAGAAACCCAGAAGTGAATCCAGACCCTAGAAGAAGCGATGAGGTAGTTCTGGGCAAAGCTCTGACTGGGGATGCCGACAAAGAAAAAAAAAACGGTGCTCTCACAAGACCCTGGGAAAAGCCCCTTATAATTCCACGAGAATCTTAGACACCCATGGCTTTATTTCAGCCACTTCTCATGAAAAAATGAGAGAGAGAGAGAGAGAGAGAGAGAGAGAGAGAGAGAGAGGGTTACAGGAAGAGAGGTGGCCAAAAGATAGCAGAAGATCTTATAGTTACACACACAGAGAGAGAGAGAGAGAAGGAGAGAGAGAGAGAGGGGGTGAAATTAGGGTTTTCTTTTTTATACTTTAATTGGGGAATGGGGAGAGAGAGAAAGAGTGAGGAGGAGAGAGTGGGGGTTAATGGGGAAAGTTTTGACTGTGCGGTCCAAAAACGCAAGAGGAGGAAGATTAACTGTGCAAAATTAGGCAAGGACTCTTTTTGTGACTACATAAAATAATAATTCTTCCTTAATTATAGCATTTTTGAATGATTAGTGGTGGATAAGGTCGTTACTCTTATGACACAAGAAAAACCAAAAGGGGTTTATTTGTAAAATGTGGATAAGGTCGTTACTCTTATGAGTTATGACACAAGAAAAACCATAAGGGTTTATTTGTAAAATGATCTGCTTTTGTCGAAATTTCCTATTAGGAAAGTAGTTGGTTTGTTGTACCTGCATATGGGATGGTCATTTGGATATGCCTACTGTATATGCTGTTTCTTTCAACAGATAATTATTTTGTTTTTTCATGTCGTTTTTGTCTTTTGTTATCGAAGATCATCGTAGTCTGATTTTAAATATGAGATATCTGATTTTCTAACCTAACTCTTTTATATTACCACTGAATGAGATTTTTGAGTTAAATTAAGAGAGATTACACGTTTAGAAACAAGCTCCAAAAAAATGTCTTAGTTGTTGTTGTTATAAACAAGCTTCAAAAAAAACAAAAAGAAAAAAAAATATTTTTTCTCTTGCAAAAAATATCTCATGTGATTGTGTTGTTAAAATTAAATTAAAATAATAATAATTATAAGAACTAAATGTTATAAGGAATAAATTATCATTGTTTAAGAGGAAATTATATTAAAAAAATAAAATAATAAAAGATAATAGAAGATTTGGATAAAAGTTTTAATGAAATTTAAAAATGAAAAATGGCATTAATCATTTTCAGAAAGTAACACTGAAAAACTTGTGTTTAGTTAATATAATCTAACATCCTGCCTCTTATACTGTTTTTTAATAACGAGAAAGTTCTTATAATATTGTCTGTTTACTCTTTTTTTAGTAATCTGTTTGGATTTAAGGAATTGGTGTGAAGTGAGGAAGTAGGAAGTAAGATTTATTTCCTTTAAGAAAAAGGGAAATGAGTAGTAAATTTTCTAGTGTTTGGATGGTTGTTGGGAAGTGTGGTTTGGAAAATGTTTTGTCGTTTCCGGTGTTTGGATGGTGATGAAAAGTGGAAATGGAAAAGTTGACCACAAAGTTGACCGCAAAATAATATTAAAATAAAAATTAATTAAGAAAAATAAAAAATAGATTGTAATTAGAATGCAAGTGAGATTTACATGACCAAAAAATTAACTGATTTATGCTATAACTTATTATAAATGAGATTTACATGACCACAAAATTAACTGTAGCACTCTGGAAGTGAGAAAATGGTTGTGTAAAAGAGAGATGAAAAAGGAAAAAGGGGGTTTTCTTATTTTCCTTTTCCGGTGTTTGGATAGATAGGGAAATGAGTAATTATACTTCCCACTTCCTCACTTCACTCGGATTCCTTGCATCCAAACACGCCCTAAGAAGAAAGTTACTCACTCTTATTGTTTAGTAGCAAGCATTTAAAATATATTTCTTTTACATGTTACATGTTTTATCAAACTTTTTTAGTACATCTTCAAGTTAAAATGTGGCTGATATACACATATCCGCTTTTTCTACAAGTTATGTATTTTTGAAAGATGAAAATACATTTCACATTAAACACAACTTAAAGAACTCACTGTCCAAGTGCTATTTGGTTGCAAGGAAGTGGGCGGAAGTAAGGAAATAGGGAAGCATAATTGCTCACTTCCCTATCTATCCAAACACCGGAAAAGGAAAATAAGAAAACATCTTTTCCTTTTATCTTTTCTCTTTTACACAATCATTTTCTCAATTCTAGAGTGCTACAGTTAATTTTGTGGTCATGTAAATCTCATTTGTAATAAATTGTATTACAAAACAGTTAATTTTTTGACCATATGAATCTCACTTGCATTCTAATTACAGTTTATTTTTTATTTTTCTTAATTAATTTTTATTTTAATATTATTTTACGTTCAACTTTGTGGTCAACTTTCCCACTTCCACTTTCACATTATCATCCAAACACCGAGAAAAGACAAAATATTTTTCAAACCACACTTCCAAAACAACATCCAAACACTGGAAAACTTACTAACCAATTCCAAGTTCCAAAGAGAATTATTACTACTTCCTCAATTCCTTACTTCCTCACTTCCACCCTTAACCAAATAGGCCCTATAATGCAGTGACAAAGCCTCTTTACAATGAGCAAACGACATAATTTTAAACTCTGCTTAAACTAGACTATGACCTATTCTCTATTAAAAAAATAATAATAACAAAACTCATTGTCGGCTGACTAAGAATTTCAAGTGGTTTACACTGAAAAAAAAAAAATAAATTCTAAAGATAGAACCAGTGAATTCTTGTTTTTTGACATATCAAAAGTTAAATGTAGGGTAGTCTTTTCTAATCATGGTAACCCCTTAAACTATACTTTGCTCAAATTTCTCACTTTAATTTATAATTAATCACAATGATTGCTGCAATTTGTTTTGGAGTTGATTGCAAGGAACCATTAAGCGAATCAATTGAGAAGAAAAAGACAGAAGATTATTCGATGTGAAGGTTACATATATATATAATTTGTGCTAGTGCGACAAGTGCTTGGATCGAGTGGTCCCATTACGATAATTGTGTTAGAATTAAAATTGGACAAGTGTTTGATTATAATAACCCCACTAAGGTGGTGGGGGGAATTAAAATAAATTAGTTGCCCTACTTACCAATAAAAGTTGCACATAGACCACATCAGTTGCGTCCATGTTAATATTTAGGAATTTTTTCTAGTATATCTCAAGAAATCTTCTTTTGTTTTGATGTATTCTTCACATTTTTTATATTTTTATGACTTGCTTAACAAAAAATACCTTCAAGTTTCCTTGGTTTTAACTTTAATACCCAATACTATTTTTCTCAGAATTAACACTCTATTTTTTTTATTTACAAATTAATACCTTGCATGGACAATTTTACTCTCAAATTAAAATTTAATAACTATTTTGTTCTCTTCTTCTTCCTCCAACTTCTTCGTTTTGTTAAACTTTAATTCTATTCAAATAAAACTCATTTCTTCTCATTTCTTCCTCGTATCCATATTATGTTTCTTTCTCCTCCTCCACCATCTCCATTCTATTTTTTATTATTCTCTCCGTCAAGTTCTTCATTTTTCTTTTTGATAAATCCTATCTAAAAAAGTGTATTATCTTCCATCTCTGTTAATATTACTGTTGTTTGTGACAACCATTCAAAAAAGACAGGTCTAATTGGCCGGGTCGGTGAAAATCAGATGGGAGGTTTTTCATTCGATAGAATGTTCTTTAATTTAAGATCCACCTTTCAATTTCCTTCCTTAGTTAAACACCAATTAGGCTGGTATTAATCAGTCTTTATAAAAGAAATATATCAGCATAATATTTATAAACATAAATATTTCAGCATAATCCCTGCAATAAGAATGTTAGCTCAAATTATACAGGATATGAAGTGAGGTACGCATAAAACAAATCTCTCTAAGACAATTATGTCTCCTGTTAATGTGTTTACGGGATAATAGGTGTTGGTCTCTCACGTTACAATACTACTTTATTTGCAAAAAATAATGCAAAATCCCGTACAATCGAACCAAAATCGATCCGTATCTTTCACTGGAGTGAAGAACAAATTCGGACCAAGACGAAATTCTAGCAGAGATATTTTGTCTTAAAATTTTGGAGAAATTATTCAGAGGGAGGAGAGAAGTAGAAAACTTTTGTTTTTTTCCGAGTAAATTGCTTTCTTTTTGATTGAGTGGGTTTGAGGTTGAAAGCGGTGGTATTTATAGCAAACGAGGGAGCGATTGTAATGGTTCAGACAGAATTATTACAACGGTCTGATAGAACTACCAGAACGGTTCTGCCAGAACCGTTGCCAAACGGTTCTGTCGGAACCGTTCTACCAATGGTTCTCATAACCATTTTCTCACAATGGGCGCGACTCAGGCAAGCTAGTTATCGTGACCTGTTTCATTTTCCACCCGCGCTGCTTCAAAAAATATTGACCGAAACTATCCGCCCACGCTCTAGCTGGATGGGACGGGGCGGCGGCAATGGTGCGCACGTGTTTTACACATGTATAGTTTCCCCCAATCGCGCGCGAAAACTCTAAGTACCCTAAGGACACGCCATTATTTTCAAAGTTTTCATATTTAAGCCACTCAACTTTTAACACCACTTTCAATGTGGGACTAAAGAGATTTTACTCGTTTTTGGTCCCATTTAGCTATTGTATTAGGCCAACTTTCGACGTGGAATACCTCATTCATTCGAAAACAAAATTGAACATGTGAATATACCACGTTCATCCCTAATGAAAGGAGAACACATTCCAACCATGTCCCATGCATTCCAAGTACTGAATCACGCCTAAAATTCAGCTCAAGTTCCCAATTTTCACTTGGTTAATTCAAGTTCCAACAATCCTGCATAACGAGTGGAGATTTAAGAAAATATATGCACTATGAGACTGACTTTATAGTAAAATACACTTTAAGAAAAAAATGCATCAGGATAGATGAACTTGGCCTTAAGCCTTCCGTAGCGATAGTCTTATCTGACTTACTGACCAATCAGTGAACTGACTCTTGAACTGTTTTAAAATCAACTTTGATTCTGATTGTGTCCATTTCGACCCTGGACATTTTTGGTTTCAGAGATGTGTTTAGAGAATCACAGTCTCCGTAGAGACTCCCAAAGAGCCGGCTTCAGCTCTACACTCACATAAGGGATCATCTCATTAAGAGTAATCTGCTATACTCCATTTATTTTGATAACAAGTTATATGTATCATTAAAAGCGTGAAGTTATCCTAAATTCAATTGTAGAAAGTTCTTGAGTGCATGATATGAATGGGTAGGAGTCAAGATCCTAAGTGCTTACTCGCAAAGTCAATCATAATTAGTTTTTTCTCTTAAACTTAGTCCATGGAATATTCAATCGCTAAGTGAGATTTTCATTAATCTAACTTTGGTATTGTTAGGCTTTTAACCCCATTCCCTTTGATGCGCAGTTTATACGCTCTCCATTTAAACTTTTAGTGAACGGATCCGCTAAGTTATCTTTTGACGTCACAAAGTCAATAAAGATAACTCCAGTTGAGAGCAACTGTCTAACAATATGATGTCTATGATGGATGTGTCTAGACTTACTATTATACACAAAATTTTCTGCCTTAGATATCGTTGTTTGATTATCGCAATGAATGCATATAGAGGGCACTGGTTTATGTCATAATGGTATATCCTCCAGAAATTGTCGAAGCCATTCAGCTTCTTCTCCAGCCTTATCCAAGGCTATAAATTTTATTTTCATTATGGAACGGCTATGCAAGTCCGTTTGAAAGATTTTCAAGATACAGTCGCGCCTCTGAGAGTAGAGATGTATCCGTTAGTTGATTTTGATTTATCGGAATTTGCAATTCCATTTGCATCACTGCACCCTGAAGTACAGTGGATACTTCTTATGTCTCAAGGCATACTCTTTGGTATTCTTCCAGCAGCCCGCTGCTCGTAGTAGGATAATCCATGATCGTCACTAGGATTACTAATGTATATGCTTAATTTGCTTACAATGTAAGCTATATCGGGTCTATTGAAATTCATTAAATACATTAAACTTCTGATAATTTGATAATACTCCAACTGTCACTTTCAGTTCCTTTATTCTTACAAAAGTGGATGTGTGAGAGAAAAGAATTTATATTCGTTTTGATCACATGTTCCTTCTATCTTTTATTATCCTATTTACGTAATGTGACTGAGATAAACTAACTCCATCGAGAGTTCTAGTAATTTTAATTCCTAAAATTACATCAGCAGCACTCAGATCCTTCATATCTAAATTTTTGAGTATCATCTTTTTAGTAGACTTAATAATTTCAATATTAGTTTCTAGTATCAACATGTCGTCTACATAAAGATAAACAATTATACATGCATTTTCAATTATTTTAGTGTAACACACTTGTCACATTCATTGATAGTAAATCCATCTTTGATCATGACATTATTGAACTTCTCATGCCATTATTTTGGAGGTTCGTATAAAAATCTGACCAGTCTAAACATTTTGTGTTCTTGGCCCTTAACTGTAAATCCTTCAGATTGCTCCATATATACTTCTTCATTTAATTCACCGTTTAGGAATGCGGTCTTGACATCCATTTGATGGATATCTAAGTTGTGCAATGCTGCAATGTTGCAATTACAATTAACATCTTAATGGACGTTATTCTCTTTACTGGGAAATATATATTAAAGTAGTCAAGTCCTTCTTTTTGTCGATAACCCTTGGCTACTAATATAGACTTGTACTAATTGATATATCCATCAGATTTTAATTTTCTTTTAAAAATTCACTTACTCCTGATTGGTTTACTGTCAGGTGTCAAATTTACCAAATGTCAGATAGATTGCTTAGGATGGGTTCTACTTCGTTGTTTACAGCTCCTTTCCACATTTGAGCTTCTGGGGTAGACATGACCTCCTTAAATGTTTGAGGTTCACTTTCAAGTGTATATGTTATGAACTGGATCAAAGGATTTAGAGATTCTCGATCCCGTACTCCTTCTTGATTCAACTTCCATATTAACTGTTGGTTCACTGGGTCCTTCGTCTTTGAACGCTGTTCACGTGTTCTTTTCTCAGAAAGTTTGTTTCTTCTCGTTTGTACGAAAAGACATTTTCAAAGAACACAGATGGAGGTTTGGCCAATTATCCGCAAGATCAGGTTCTTGCAGATATTCATGTCAGAAGTTGGCTTAATACAATAGCTAAATGGGACCAAAAAGAATAAAAACTCTTTAGTTTCACTTTAAAAGTAGTGCGAAAAGCTAAGTGGTTTAAATATGAAAATTTTGGAGCTAAAGGTGTATCCTTAGGATACTTATAGTTTTCGCACGCAATTGAGAAACTATACATGTGTAAAACATCTACGCTGCCGCCCCGCCCCAGCCTGGCTCAGGCTCGGCATGGGCATGGGCGGGGCTGGGCGCGCGCGCGAGTTTTGGGTGCAAGGTGTTAGCATACATGCCCGGCTGCCCGCTTCAATATTTTTTGAAGCGGGCGCGGATGGAGACATGAAGCGAGTCGCGATAACTCGCTTACCCAATCACTCTTGTTGTGAGAAAACGGTTTTGAGAAACGTTAGTATAACAGTTCCGACAGAACCCTTTGGCAATGATTTTGTCAGAACCGTTCTGGCGGTTCTATCAAACTGTTGCAACGCTTCAGTCTGAACCATTGCAACCCCCCTCATTTGCTATAAATTCCATTGATCTCATCCCAAACTTACTCAATCTAAAAGAAAAGAAGCTCACTCAGAAAAACAAAAGTTTCGTACTTCTTCCCTCCCTCTGAATAATTCCTTCAAATTTTTAAGACAAAGTAATTCTGCTAGGACTTTGTCTTGGTCCGAATTTGTTCTTCAATCATGGTGAAAGGTACGAGTGATTTTGGTTCAACTGTACGGGCTTTTACATTGTATTTTGCAAATACCAAGAACTTATAGTCAGTTTTTTCATCAAATGTGATGCTTTATAATTTTGTATAATGAATCTTTGCTCCTCTTTTGGCTGCATCAAATCTTTGTCGCGTTCTTCTAAAGCAACAACATCTCAAATCCGATTTAAGTTATTTTTGTGCCTGATCGATTGTATGATGTGAGAATTTACTACAACATGTAAAATCCGAATCTCTTTCTATGAGGCAATAGTTGGCTTAAGGAAAGAACATGCTTAAATTCGAGGAAATGACCTACATGAATTATAAGATTCTTGAGATGACTTGTTGGATTTTTGGCTAAAATTTTCTACTATCTTAAATTATCGTGATTTTCCTAGAAAATTATTACTAGTTTCTAAATTTTCAAATTACTACCATAAAGAATTTTTTTCCCCCATACAGTGTTAAAACGAAAAGACCAAATTGCCTTATGTTTTAAACTAATATAAATCCCAGAAATCTCGTGTTTTTACGTGTACAAAAGAGGGCATTTTGATCATAAGAATTTACGACAACAACACCCAATCAACCCCAATCTTTGTTCTATGATGCAGGAGTTGGATCAAGGAAGGGTTGAAACACATGAATTAAAAGATTCTTGAAATGACCTGATAGATTTTTTTTTTGACTTTTTTTTTTATGGCAAGAGGAACTTATATACATTCAAGGCTGCCCTATGGTTAACTTCAGACATACGTCACAAAAAGCGAGAGAGAAACAGACCGCAGAGGCAACAGACGGTGGTCCATTCTGGCGTTCCCAACTCCACATACCAAACTCCACCGGACTGTGTCATGTGATGTGATTATGTTTATCCCAATAAATACGCGAGCTTTCAATTAAATAAGCAAACAAAAAAGAGCACGCAAGAAAGAGCAAAAGAAAGAGCGAGGGCACATGACGAGTGTGGTTGGCTAAAATTCAACCACAAAAAGAGTCAACATCAGAGAGAGAGAGAGATCAGAGAGAGGGAGGGAGGCTCCTCTCTGTTCATAGAGACTGTGTGATGCATGCTGTCATCAACGCTCACCGACCAAATGAAATGCCGGCTCATGAAACATGGTAGGTGATCGCATCATGTGTTGTTTGTATTGTGGTACGCCCATGAAAAAGGTAGGGAAAGTGAGCATATCACCAATCCGAATTAAAATAGGGTTGGAAATGGGGCCGAGCTCGGACAGAATCCGAGGATCACTCCGATCCATTGGGGCCAAGTTTGAACCAAGCTCTCAGGACTTTCATTCCCAGCTGACGCTCTCATAATAAAATGAAATGAAACGTAAAATTAAGAAAAACTTAAAAAAATTGATAAAACTTGTGATAAAAAGATCATAAAAATCATAAACATTGTTAAAAGAATTTTCTTTCAATGAATTTGAATCCAGCCAAATAATGAGCCAATTTATTTAAGATATGGGCTCGAAGAGCCCCAACATGTAAATGGATCAAGGCTTTGATTCAAGAAAAATAAGCTGATGATAACTAAAAAATAGAGCCCAGCGCCTTCGGCCGAGTGACATCACTCTTTTTTTGGTGTGCAAGAGGTTCCACGTTCAACTTCCAGGGACTCAACCGGTAATGTTGCATGTAAGTATTCTGACAAGCACAAGACAAAAAAGAAGAAGGGTATAACTGCATCTGGGAGGGAAAAGGAAAAGTGAAAATAAATAAATAAATAAAATCCATTCCATTGTATGATTGCAACGGAAAAGAACAAAGTCCCAAGAAATTCTTCATTCCTAAAAAACACAGCTCTTATCATCCAACGTAAATAATCATATCAAAGAGAGCTGAGTAATGCTGAGATTATTTGCTCTCATAGCTTCAAACAATATTCAGTGTAAACAATTGTTGGTCCCTGATGTTGACTAAATCTCCTATACACCAGCTAATCTCAGAATATGAATAAATATGAATATGAAACCCACATAATTTTTTCCTGAAATAATGTCCTCTACCTGCAGCCACACAAGGGTCGGGGCACGGGTGGGGGGGGGGGTGTGACGATTAAATTCCCACCTCACCAACAATATCTAGTAAACCTCAACATGCCATTGCTTCTTCTTCTTCAGCTGCAACAGCTTCTCATCCCAACTCTCCCCTCTCTGCTCAGCTACCCGTTTCAGAGTCTCTTGAATCCCGGGCATCATCCCCTTCAACCCACAGAAGTATATGTGTGCACCCTCGTCCAAAAGCTTGAAAATCTCATCACTGTACTCCTCAATCTTGTCCTGGACGTACATTTTCCCTCCATTCTTGTTCTTCTGCTCTCTGCTGAGGGCTATATCGTACCTGCAGAAAATTTCCATGTGAGGTTCCATAAACTTATAACGATGTTTGAATGAAGTTGGTAGAAAACGTAAAGGGTTTAGAAACCTGAAATTGTCAGGATAGTCTCGAAGATAGTTGGAGAACTCGTCGTGATAAAGAAGGCTATCAGTATTCGCGACACCAAGGAAAAGCCAGGCAAGGCCACCAAAATGGTAGGTCGGACCTGATTCCATGAACATGCGCCGGAGGTAGCCACGGAAGGGAGCAATGCCAGTCCCTGTAGCGATCATGATATGAGTGGCCTTGGGGTCATCCTCAGGTAATACCATAACTTTGCCAGCTGGACCTGCAAAACATTTGATTTGTGATGCTGAGGGAATATTATTCATAAATATAATTGGAGAACCCTAAGCTTGCCATTATATAATCAGAAGATAAATATAATTGGAGAACAATACCCTAAGCTTGCGATTATATAATCAGAAGCAGTAGTTTCATAGAAGGCATGGACAACCTGATTTCAGGTAATTAGATTAACTGCGTTAGAAATGCAATCAGTCAAAGATAGAACAGTCTCTCTAAATCAAAAGCTCAATAAGCAAACCATGAACTTGATGAGCAATGTAATACTACAAATTCTGTTTACAAATGTCCTATCTCAGAAGGGCTTACAGAAAATATCGTATTATGACTTTTGATATATTTAGTGGCTGAAAGTCCATTAACTTCATCCTTTCCTCTCGAAGGAAAGAAAGAAAGAAAGAAACTGTCTTAAAACCATGAAAATGGTAGGTTCTCGCGCATAATTTTCCTTTCTTTCTTTATTCCAGTATTTTTTTCCCCTTCCATTTCCTGCATGAGATGCAGGAATTTATCATATTGATCATGTCCATGAAATTCAATTTCCAACTATGATGTTTTTACTAGTAAATATAAAGGCATTGTTCATAATTTATAGCAGCAGATATTGCTCAGTATTTAAATTTAGACATATGCCCATTGCCCGAGCATGGTAATTTTAGCAGATCAATCATTATTCGCATAAGTGACAAGAACAATCTTAAAAGCACATGGACTAACTTGTTCATCTGTGAAGAATCAGGACACCTTGAGGCAATCAACTACGCATATTGATTTCTTTTTCAAGGGCAGAAATTAATAACAAACAGACTAATTTACTCAGCTTACATGGGACTTCAGAATTATTCTGACTTCAAAGATTTCATAGCGGCTTGTTTTAGAGGTCATTTGTACTATACCTGTGAGCTGCACCTTGTCTCCTGGTTTTGAGTCGCAAAGAAAATTACTGCAAACGCCCTTCTTTGAGGGATCCTCCTTTCCAGTCTCTGGATCGTAATAAACAGCATGACGGACACATAAAGTCCCTGTCTTGCCATCAAAGGAATCTCCATATCTAGTTGACGCAATAGAATACAGACGAACATTGTGGGGAGCTCCTGGCTTCTTAGGGTTCTCACCCTGCAAAAGAAAACGGGAAAAAAAAAAAAAAAAAAACAAGTGATATGACCTTAAAATTCTGGATTGTTTGAAGTATACTTCCAGGTTGTCAACAGAACACAACATTTCAGTACTTCTTCATACTGTTCATTTAAATCTATGGTATTCACACTCGTAATATTGTATAATTCACTAAGGTGATGACCTAAAACATATGTTTGATAAGGCCTGAAACCTTACTAAGATTTTTAGTCTCGCTGGACCAAGATTACTGTAAGCTGCAAGTGACGACTTACTCTATACACACATATAGTTGCTGGACCAAGATTACTGTAAGCTGCAAGTGTCAACTTACTCTACACACACATATTTAAGCAAAAAACTACATGATTACTGTAAGATACAAGTGTCAACTCAATACAAAGATGTTACATGATATGAGCTCTAATGAATATAAAATCGAGCAACTTTGAGCAACATTTGCAATTAAATATCTTCAAGATTTTCATAACTGACCACTGGAAAATCTGTGCTCAAGTGTGGATTGGTTGCCAAATCAAAATTAACCATATGATAGAAAAGAATTAAAAAAAAAAAAAAAAACCTTAGATGATTCTTGTAGGTATCTAGCATAGGGCCAAGTTAATATTAATAGGAATGTTTAGAAAAACCTGAAAAAGAAAAACGATAAATGTAAAGTTCTCAGTAATAAAGTTTATGTCTCGTCCTTGCAACAATGGAGACTTCATTAAAATGATTTTGCAAGAAGCTTTTATTGAAATATTCAAGTTATTATGAGCAGGTATTTCTTTTTTATATTATTCCAGGTCAAGGCTAAATGAGAAAAGAGCTAAAAAGATATTTTCAGCTACAGCCCAGGTTCCAAACTAAGAATAAGTGGGGAAAGGACTTGCACCATACAAGCAGGATAAAGAAAGGTGCAAAAAAACAGAATCTGTGATAGCAAAGAAACCAACAAACATGATATACTTCACCAGGGAGAAGCAAACAGAAACCTTGCTTCAGTTGATTATGACACATTGCCGAGAAGAAAAAAAGCATTTCCATATAAACCTCAGCCATAATACAAGGAGATGTCAGCATAGAAAGTATCATAAACAAGTACTTACAGGAGGAATTATGCCAAAGCTTTGCCCTTCCCAATATGGGACATTGCCTCCATGATCAATTACAATATGGCACGTCTCCCCAGGGGCTTTTGGGCCCACAATCCTCTCAACTGAGACAATAGTTGCCGTGTAGGGATGCTTAGGCTTGTACAGGTTGATAGGGGGTTCTTTAGCATCTTCCAGTTCTAAAGGCTCAACTGCAACTTTACTTCTGCTGGCTGTTGTACAGACATGCATAGTACCTTGTTCTGGTATTTTGATTGCAGATTCCGGGTTTTTAAGTCTGAAGACGTGACAGTCACCCATAAATTATTCTGGAAGCTTAGATTATTGTGAACCTAGAGGACAAGAACAATGTACTTAGTATTAAGTTTTCGTAAAACATATCGAAATCAGTACAAAAGAGCTTCTAATGATGTGTGATGATGCTTGCATTAACTGTTAGGGCAGGTCCATCAACATATATTGCAAAGAATGTAAGTTTATGGAGTACTTAAAGGCATGCACTATACTCCCAACATATGCATATTCCAGCACACCAGAGATATGAAAATTAGATTATACTACAGGCATACAACATATAGAGCAAGGACAACATTCTACCCAACATTTGATTTGCTTTATGTGATTGTATTGTTTCATAACCTTAATAACCATGTATAGGAGGCAAAGTTTACGAATGACATTTACTAATAAATACTTTTCATCACCGAGCCATTATTATGAAAAGGAAACTACACTTTTTATGAAATTTGTGTTTGGATCAATAGACATTCAGATGGAGGAAGATGAATTAATCTTGAACAATGTGATAGATTTGCTTGGTTCAATCTAATTTGAATCTGATCCGTAATTGGAGGATAGAAGTGGCGAAATTTTAAAAAAATACGGCACCCAGGTATATAATAACTATATTGTGTAGGCTGAAGTTTGTCTTTGAGTTCAATAATCATTCAAATGCATATGCCGAACAAAAAAATGCTCCTATTTGACTCTAGGCATCATAACTATTGTTAAGATCACACAAGTGATGCACAAACTACAATCAGTTTTTAGCTATTTGTATTAACTAGTTTAATCTTGTACAGCGGCCTAGATAACATTCTTCATGACTTAGTCTCTAATTCAAAACCAATCTCAATCTTCTAGTGCGCTCAAGATCAGATTCTACAGCATGCAAAAGATTCAACTAGTTAACCTCCACCTTCTCATCCTCATTAATAACAAAAAAGCAAATCAAGAAGAGGGTATGGTCTATCTCCTTGAATTTTCTTCAAACGCCTCCATTTTCTACTCAAACATTTATGATGCATTGCCATCACTTGTTTTCATTATCATGTAACATATTCAATGTAAAGTAGCAGTCAATACATAAGGATGTGCTAGAAGAAAATCTGAATAATATTATAAATCTGGGGAGGTATCTTAAGCACCTTGAGGATATAGATTGTCTTCAAATTCAAAGCCAAATCTGTAAGCAAATATAAATAGGACTATAAAAGGATACGCTGAGCCAGCTGGAGAGGGGCATTGGTCAACGTGTAATTAGACATACCAAATTCCTACTGATTAGCCAAATGAATACTCATGAGGACTCTCTGGCATCTGGTTATCATTTTTTTTATTCTCTTGCTTCATTTCACAAGTCCGATTCCAGTGACTTGAACAAAAGACTGGCATTAATAAAGTATGCTAAGCAACCTAAAGAAGGGTCTTTGAGTCAACTTGTGTTTAGAGATTCCAAATTTTATTGACTAGCAATATGTATAGGCTCTTTGCATATGGTTTTCTTTTCTGTATAGGCTCTTTGGCATGTGGCTATCTTGATTATCCTCGCTTCATCTCATAAATACATATCCAATAGATCAGTCAAATTGCTTGCATTATCAATTTATCATACATGCTCATAGTCACTCTTGTATCCAATGAACCAAATGACTGACTCGCCTATTCATGCACACTCGTAAATCAAGATGAAACCCATGAAGAACATGGCAAAATGACAAGCAATCCAACATGAACAGCAGGTGGGGTGTGACACGACATGGAAAAATGACAGCACCGACATGAGACTTATTAAAAGGTTTGTGCATGTGTGCATGAGGCACAAAGGGCGTGTTTGGCAGGACTTTTTTTCCTTTCTGCCTTTTTCTTTTCTGTTTGTGCATGTTGCCGTTCTTGTTTGTTGTTGACAGCTGCATACCTGAATCTTAATGGAAAGGCAAACACAAACATAGACATAAAAGAGAGAGAGGGAGGAAGAGAAGGAGGGTCTGAGAAATTCAGTATCATCTACTTACACAGCCCAATGAATGTATTCCTTCATTGTCAAAGTGGAGCGGGAGTAACAAATTCAGTATCCGGACGTACACTGAGCCAATGAATGTATTCCTTTACTTTGAAAGTGGATGGGGAGAAAATGAAAGAGGATAACATGAACCATGAGTTCTTGCAAATGTCACCAATCTTTATAGACTATAGACTAGCTAGAGCCTTAATTCTAGAAGCAGGAAACACAAAATACAATAACAACTTAAACGAATCAAAGTAAGAACTGTTTACTATTGATGAAGTCAAGTTTATCACTTAGAATTATGGGAAGTAGGCATTAAATAGCTGTACAACGTTACTAATAGAACTTGAAACTGTCTCAGTCGTTAAGAAAAAAATAGTCCCAGAGTAGCGGTTATGGATTGTTGGATACAAAAGTGATAGCTCCTCAACTCATGAGATGGCCTCCTTTAAAATGTAATAAACATTAAACAGTAAATTATACCTCACATACAAGATCGAAGAACTGTAAATTATACTTGGATCGAGACCCCCTCAGAGAAGCATCGGCTCCAGTCAGCACGGCCAAGGAAGTCTGCAAACAAGCATCTCGGCCATTAGAAACTCACGTACAAGATCGAATCATTCAAAGAATGGAGATTGAAAGGGGAGAATCTTCACTGACCTGAGCTGCAAAGGCGTGGGCCATCGCGGTGCCGAAGAAAAAAAATTAGGGTGCTCCTAGGTTCGAGAATTAGGGCTTATTTATAGAGTTTCAAAGAGAGAGGAGATCGAGATGAGATGAGATGAGAGAGTGATGTGATCTCTTCGAGACGAGGAAGGGGCAGCAGAGAGCTCCCCTTGGCCCCCTGTGAGACGTTTGCTCTATAATCTGCTAACTAATCAGGATTTTTTTTTAAAGCAAATGCCCTTTCTAATGACAGGACCGGCGGCCTCCCCAACTCGGATCACGGATTCACGGCCCAATTCGGATGTGCACCCGTTTCGTTGTCAGGCAGAGAAAATATGTGAGGTGACCTAGGCTCCGATTCGCACCCGAGATTTAAAAAAAAAATTGTTCATGTTAGGATCACATTCACGCTCACTCTTGCCAACTGGCATACGCTAAGCACGATCAACAGTAACCTACAACCATACTTTGAGTGTGGAGAACATAGTTTGAGATTTTAAAAAAAAAACTGAAACAAAATGAGACAGTACCTGCTCAGAAGAACTTGGAGTTAGCAATTTTGCATACATGTGGGCCTTTTTGGTTAAGGGTGGAAGTGAGAAAGTGAGAAATGAGGGAAGTGATAATAATTCCCTTTGGAACTTGAAATTGGTTAATTTTCGGTGTTTGGATATTATTGGGAAGTGTGTTTAGAAAAATGTTTTGTCTTTTTTGATATTTGGATGGCAATGTGAAAGTGGAAGTGGAAAAGTTCACCACAAAGTTGACCGTAAAATAATATTAAAATAAAAATTAATAAGAAAAATAAAAAAAAGGACTGTAATTAAAATGCAAGTGAGATTTAAATGATCAAAAAAATTAACTGCCTTGTGTTATAACTTATTACGAATGAGATTTACATGACCACAAAATTAATGTAGCACTCTGAAAGTGAGGAAATGATTGTGTAAAAGAGAAAAGAAAAAAAAGAAAAGGGGTTTTCTTATTTTCCTTTTCCGGTGTTGGATAGATAGGGAAGTGAACAATTTATACTTCCCTATTTCCTTACTTCCGCCCACTTCTCTTGCAACCAAACAACACCTGTCAGAGGAAACTGATGAGAAGTCTTGAATTTTTTTAGGAAGCGGGGATCAGCGAAGCGAAGAGGTCACGCTGGGTGTTACGCTGAGCACGTTGGGAGTTACGAAGCACGCTGGGAGTTACGCTGAGCACTTGCAGCGGGGGCTTTTGTGCAGGCAACTGGGCGAGGCTCACATGTGATTTTGCAAAGAAGACCTTCCGTAAAAAGTGAAAGCTGTTTCAAAATGGTAGGCTCAATCTTGCCCGACTAACAAGACAAGCACATCTTACCTGACCCTCTGCCTCCAGGTAGCTACTATTAGTGGGGCCCACCCAATTGCTTGGAAGCCAGTTCAAAATTGTTTCAAGAGTAGACATATGCTTATAAAAGTTAGGGGCGAAGTGTATAATTTATTCATTTTAATCTTACATTTCCTTTACACTCCAAGCCACGATTACATACGGCTATTTGCTAAAAAATAAGTGTCTAGAAGAGTTAATCGGGGTTTACTCCTTAGCCTGCTAACCTCGCAAACCAGACGAGTAAATATTACAAATGCTTGATGTTACCTCCGCCTCTTGCTAACTTTTCTCTCAAAAAGTTGAAGAAAACAACTTAGTTTCTGATAATTTGAAGAAGAAGAAAATTTTTGTATATTATTTATAAAAGATAAACATCAATATATAGAAGAATAATGAAACTAAGTACGTTCAGATACAATGTATCACATGTCATATACAGGAAGTCCAGATATAATGAACCATATGCCTCATAGGAGGTCCAGATATAATGAACCACATGCCTCGCAGAAGGTTCAGATACAATGAACCACATATCTGTTAACACCCTCCCAAACTCAAAATAGAGAGTTTGAACAAGACTGCGCGAAACTGATGAGAAGTCTACGCCTTAGTGATTGAGATCGGGACGAGATGGCGTAGCATAAGGTAGAGATAACGACGAGTGACACGTGCATATAAGACGAGGAGTCGACGAATGAGAACTGAATGTCGACGAACGAGACGAAATGTGAGCAGAATCAACCACGGAGGGCAGAGGCGATCACCGATTAGCATGCATAATGAACGAGGACAGAGGTAAAAGACTCACAAGAACTCGACTACATGAATTGTAC